>CABHPQ010151576.1:0-45218 GCA_902168405.1 Peromyscus aztecus
ACTTGCCAGGGACTGTCAGCCTCCTCCCTAGCTGGTAGCAGTACTACATCAGCCCCTTCGTTTCCCCTCTCAACTTTTCACACTAAATCCACCCATTGCATTTGGTTTCTGAGACCCCTTCCTACTTGGATAATTAAATGCAGTCCCCATCCCAGGGGCATTCCCTTCCTATTATGCTGTTTCAGGCACAAGCTTTTAACAAGGGCCATGCTATAAATTAAATCTCAAGCCACTCATTTAAATTCCTCTCTAACTTTTCACTACTATCTTGTTCAAACAGCAGCTTTATTTCCTTTGATTTCCCTGGGAGCCTTCCATTCAGGGCAGCTTTCACTTGGTTTACACAGAATTCATTCCCCGGCTGCTGCAATTGACGGCCTAAGTATTTATTTTGCTCAGTGGTCTGTTAAACTAGCCGAGCCACTTTTAGCCCATGCTAGCTGGATCTGCTCACGGTGTTGTTCTGGGTTGAGAAACTGTATCAATTGCACTAAGCGCACATTCGGCCTTCGAGTCTAAGTCAGCGTCTTCCTCCTTTGCTCCTCGTCCTGACCTACTCCACCCACTTCTTGCACTTGTCGTTACAAGTATTTAGTGTGTTCTGGGGAAAGCAGAAACACCCGTTTGCTTAACGTGGGCTTCAAAAGATCCTTCTGGGAGAAGGGCAGCCATGAGAGACATTGAGTGCTAAAGGGATTGCAAATGACCTGATGTTTGAAGAACACGGCACTGTGTTAAAACCAACAGGGGAATAAGATAACTGCACACGTTATGAAAGTATTGCAATATTTAATTTGTATTACATGCAAACTTTCTTTCACATTGCCTTCTACTCAGAAAATGGTTCAGTGGTTTTTTTTTTTTAATTTAGAATTTTTGTGAATACATCTTTGTAGTGGTTTCTTTAATGCCTTCTAGTGAGAACTCCTTGCAGGTAGGTACCTGGTCACAGCCACCATGGATATTTTAACTCCTGTGTTTACTGTGTGCAATGTGTATGGGAAATGGACTTCGAGCTCACATCTGTGCCTGAGGTTGTCATTCTCTTTCACAGCAGACGTGCATCATTTTTCCTCTTCAGTTTTCCAGTGACTTTCCAGGATCAGAGTGGTCAACTCATCCCTCAATAGCCTTCAAATAACACATTGGTAGGTGCTTAAAACAGGGTGACTGTAGCTAATGACAATGTGCTATATAATTCTACAAAGCTAGGAGGAAGAAGGGCTTTGGATGTTTCACCACAAAGAAATGTTTCCACACCCGTCCCATGTTAGTTTGTCTATTGGTGTATTCCTTATTCAAATCATGTTTAAGCAGTCATGTTGGTGAGATATCATAGGTGTAGCTTCTGACATTTCTAGGGGACACAGTCTCATAGCAAATTCCCTGTTCCTCTGGCTCTTACACTCTTTCTGCCCCCTCTTCCACAATGATCTCTGAGCCTTAGGTGGGGATTTGTCTTGTAGGTGTGTCTGTTGGGACCAGGATTCACAACTGTCAATCTCAATTGGTTGTGGTTTTCTGTAGGGGTCTCCACCTGTTACAAAGAGAATTTTTCTTGATGAGGGGTAGACTCCATTTATCTATGTATGTAAGGAAAATTTTTAGAACGTAGTTAAGGATCATGCTGGTTTAGTAAAGTGGTACCTGTAGGTTCTCCTCCAAGATCCATGTCTTCATTAGCCCTAAGTATTTAACTAGGTTTCCAGTACCAGGCATGATTTTTCCACTTGTTGAGGTTGTCAAATTAGAGAGCTGTTGGTTACCACCACTGCTCCCTTAGGGTTACTATGCCATGCTAGATGTTATTGTAGTCCATAGGCATTGTAATTATTAGTTGTTTCCCTTCTTTGGAAACTTGCATGGCACTGTCTGATACAATGAAAGCTAGTTCTTACGGAAGAGGTCGATTCTATATCAGGGCCCTCTGGGTCTGGTGTCTGAAGTGCATGGTGTCTTCAGTAAGAGCAATAACTTACTTTACACCTCTGGGGGGCAACAAAGGGCAATAAGAATGGCCTGTAATGTTTGGGGAGTTTTTCAAAGTATCTGTGATCAACAATTTAAAAGAGAGCTTCTCATGCCTGGTGATGAAGTGTGATGATGTATTTTGTACCCTAATAAATTTGCCTGGAGATCAGAGAACAGAACAAGCCACTAGATTAAACATAGAAGCCAGGCAGTGGTGGCACACACCTTTAATCCTAGCACTTGGAAGGCAGAGATCTGTCTGGGTCTCTTGTGAATTCAAAGCCACCCTGGACTACATGAGATTGACCCAGTCTAGAAGAGAAACAGAGCCAGGAAGTGGTGGTACACACCTTTAATCCCAGTACTTGGGAGTCACAAGCCTCTAATCCCAGCACTAGGAAAGCTGAGACAGGAAATGGGTGGGCGGAGAAAGATATATAGGGCGTCAGGAGACAGGAACTAAAGTCTTTTGGCTGAGGAAAGCTGTTCAGGCTGAGGAGTCCTGGAGGTAAGAGGTGGCTTGTTCCTTTGTCTCTCTGATCTTTCAGCATTCACCCTAATATCAGACTCCGGGTTTTTTATTTTAAAAAAATTAGCAATTTGAACAACAGTGGGGTTTTTGATAGATGGTTTATAGCTCTTTTGGGGACCCTTGTAAGCTCAAATAAGAAAATTTCATGTAAACTATGCACACACACACACACACACACACACACACACACACACACACAGTTGTATAGGTATTATGGGTACTTTTAAGCAGTTTATAGTATGATTCCTTGTGACTTTTTCAGACATCATATTTTACCCTCTTCATCTGTATTTATCTCCCTCCTCAATCTTAAAGCCTCATCCATTTTTCCTATTTCCCCAATCTAATCACTTTTACCCTACCCTTCCCTTCTCCATTGCTCCCCCCAACCCTCTACCCCAACTATGGTCTCTCTTTACTTGCCTGGTTTCTGTAGTTATTAAAGGATATGTACTCTCTTACATTTGTAGATTTATAGCTAAGAACTTCCCATGAGAGACGGTGAGCAATATTTGTCTTTCTGGTTCTGAGTGCCCTCATTCATGTGATCTTTTCTAGTTCCATATATTTTACCTGCAAACTTTATGATTTCATTTTTCTTTACAACTGAATAGTATTTCACAGTGCATATATACCACATTTTTAGTATTCATTGTTAATTAAAGGACATTTAGGTTGTTTCCATTCCCTAGTTATTGATAATAGAGCAGCAATAAACATGGCTGCAAAAGTATCTATGGAGTAGGATGTTAAGTTCTTTGGGAATTGTGTCAAGGAGGGGGTATAGCTAGGCTACAGGATAGATTTATGTTTAGCTTTTTGAAAATTCTTCATACTAATTCTCACAGGGGCAGCACCAGCTTGCAATCTCATTAACAGTGAATGAAGATTCCCTTTTCCTGAAACCTCTCAGGCATTTGTTATTGATTGTTATTTTTGTTGGGTATATTAGTCTGAGTTGACTATCATAGTCTTGTAGGGCTTAGAATTTATTGCTCTAGGCTCTTCTGGCTTCAAAGTCTACAACATGAACTCAATTGTCACTCTGATGGATTTTCCTTTATATGTGACTTCTGTTTTGTTTTGTTTTGTTTTTTCTCTTGCAGCTTTCAATACACTTTCTTTGATATATATGTTTAGTGTTTTAGCTGTGATATATTATGGGGATTCTATTTTCTGGTCTGGTCTATTCAGTGTTCTTTGTGATTCTTGTTTCTGTATAGGTGTGTCTTTCCTTAGTTTGGGGGAGTTTTCTTCTATGATCTTGTTGAATCTCTGGTCTATGCCATTGACTTGGAATTCTTCTCCATCTTTGCCTATAATTCAAAGGCTTTATCTTTTGTTTTGTTTTGGTTTGGTTTGGTTTGGTTTGGTTTGGTTTTTCGAGACAGGGTTTCTCTGTGTAGCTTTGTGCCTTTCCTGAAACTCACTTGGTAGCCCAGGCTGGCCTCAAACTCACAGAGATCCGCTTGGCTCTGCCTCCCAAGTGCTGGGATTAAAGGCATGCGCCACCACCACTCGGCATAATTTATTTTTTATAATCTTTGCTTATTTGGTCTAGATTTTCTACTTTTTCTCCAAGTCTTTATATTCTGTCTTCTACTTGAGTCATTCTATTATCATTTCCTTTTGAGTTTTCTAGTTGGGTTATTGGGTTTTATAATTTCATCTTCATTTTAGCTTAAGTCGTCTTCAATAACTTCATCTCTTTATTGAATTCCATGTTCACATCCTGGCTGTCATTGTCATTTCCCTTAGCCTTATGTTTGTTCTTTTATTGGCCATCACTCAGGTTTTCATTCTCTTGAATTTCATTGAGATGTTTCTTTGTATCTTCTTTATATCTCTTAAATTCTTCATTGAAGTTTATGATTGTTCTTTTAAATTCTGTGTCCTGGGGTTCATCTGGGTAGTTCTCATTGACAAACATTTCTATAGGACAGATAGGTTTCAGAGGAGAGAGAATGATACTGGGTTGATCTTTCATATTGTTTGTATTTTTGTGATGAGATCCAGGCATATGGACTTCTTCTGTTAGTTCTGTGTCTTAGAAGGACAGATAAGGTTGGAACAGAAAAGAGTGTGCAGGCAGTCTGGCCCTATAGGTTGGAAATGGTTAAAGTGGAATGAAGTCAGGTGGACGGAGAGGGCTGGACAGATTGTGTGACTTGCCTCAAGCCTGGAGTGTGGTGGTAGAACTGGCTGGGTGGAGAGGCTGGATGTGACATGGGCGGCGGGGGTGGGGGGGCTTTGACTTGGGTTCAGGCAAGGCAGATCCTGGTAGAAGCCTAGAGGCTGGTTGTGGTAAAGGCAAGATTGGCCCGACTGGATGTGAGACAAAATCTAGATTTGGTGGGTTGGGGAGCATCAATGGAGTGGAGGGTCAGACAGACTCACTGGACTAGACCCTGGAGAAGAATATCAAGGATCTCCAAGATGGAAGCTTTTAGACCTGAGGAAAATGGGACAAAAAAAATCATCACAGCCCCTGACCCCATTACCTGGCAAAAAATAACTGCTCCCTCCACATCTTCCACAAACCCTGCCTCCTTTGCTTTTGATGCTTCCTGTAGGTCAATTCCACCAGAAGGCAAGGGGCACAGGCTTCCACTTGCAGGGACCATCTCATAATATGATTTCATCATCCTTGAAGTGCCCTTCATCTCCTCTGAACCAGGTGATAGCTAAAGCTCTCATTTGGAACATCCGTTCCCTGGACCATTAGCCTTTCTCATAATTGTTTTACACTACTGGTGTTTTGTGGATATTTGCTTTACAAGATGAATTCACTCAGCCTATCCTAAACATGTCCACTGACAGCCTAATATGAACCAGGCATGGTTCTAAGAAATATAGATGTTTGCCTCATCTCTCCTATTCCCAGTTTACTAAATACTACTATCAATGTGTAAGTCTATTAGCATTGAACACGGGGTTCCAACTGTCTGAAATGGCAATTACTTTGTGGAAGCTGAAATTAACGTCAAGTTCAATACAAAATTGCATTTTACAGATACACTATGATGCTAATAACAAGCACATTTTGAAAACAATCTTCAGATCATTTTGCTTACTTTTAAATTCAAAACTTCTTAAATACCAACAATGTGTACTTCACTGACGGAGTCTCCTCAGGGCCCATGTATAGACCCTCAGCTGTCTCGATTGACTTCAGCATAGCAAAAATTTTCCCAATGGTGAATGTCATGATCAAAACACTCCACAAAACTTTGTGATAAAGTAGTCTAATGACTAATGGAGCACTGTAAAAATACAGAAAATCTAAGGAGAGGGGAGAACATCCTTTATGTCTGCTCCTGTATATCAGGGGAGATAAAACAAAGAAAGGCAACTGCCATGGAACTCAGTCCCTAACTGCAGGCAGCCTTTACCTTCAGAAGCCAATGTATTAAATTCTCACTTGATACCCTGGTGAGCATCCAAACTGCAAAAGCACTAACCGGGGGTGTATTCCTAGATCCAGATCCTGTACCATTTTACATACAGTCTGACTTTGACTTGGGTATCCGGAGTGGGAGACAATCTTATCTTTGGTCAGCTACTCTGAACACTCTGAATAATGTCATTTTACATGTGAAACACAGACTAAAATGCTTGAACATTTGGTTCCTAATTGGTGGTAATATTTGGGAAAGTCGTAGAACCTTCAGGAAATCGTCTCACTGAAGGATGTGGGTAGCTGTGGGTATGCGTTGTGGTTTTACAGCTCACCTACTTCCTGTCCACTCTGCTTCCTAACTATCCATGCAATGTGACCAGGTGCCTCATCCTCCTGATGCTACGCCTTTCCCATCATAGTAGACTATCTCCCCTATTAAATCCTCTCTCCCTAAAGTTGTTTGATTCATAAATTGTCTCAACAAATGAGAAGAGTAACTAAAAACATAGCCATTGTATCTGGCAGAATAATTTATGCTAATGGCTATAATACACAAGAAAGAACACCAGTGTCTATGAGTTAAGGCAATAAAACAGTTACATGTGTTTAGATAACTCTAACCTAGGCAGATTACCCTGTCTATCTTGTTATTCAACCATTTATAGCAGCATCTTCCTTCCTTACTCTGGAAGTGATAATTTTGCCCCATTCATAGGCCACTGTTTTTTTTTTCTAACATTTATCATCAGTCCCTGTCGGTATAAAATGCTGGGGAAGATCACAGGTATTGGAAAAACACCTACTCTCACCACAAGCTGGAATTCCATTTCTTTTAAGTAGTTTCCTGATCTAATGAGCAAGTTCCAGGAAAAGAACTGATCGTTCTATACATATGTTAATAGCAAACTGGGGGGTTGAGTTTATCTGGTAAGTAAACTTCATTAGAGATTATAATAGTTCAGAAGGTATAGCGAAATAGAGCACACCAGGCTTCAAGTGCCATATGCCAGGTTATAAGGAGAAAGCTTGGTGATCTCTACAGCTTCTCCTACATTGTTCCTTCAAATGCTTTGTTTACTGCCCTCTTGCTCTTCAGAGCAAATGTGTAGGGGTGTGTGGGTGTGAGTGGGTGTGTGGATGTGGGTGTGGGTGTGAATATGGGTGAGTGTGGGGGTGGATGTGTTGGGGGGTAGGTGTGGATGTGCGTGTGTGTGGATGGGTGTGTGCTGCTGTGTGCTGCCCAGGGCACACAACATTTAATGTAGTGTAGACATTGTTAGGATCTTAGTATATACCCACCAAAAAGAGACAAAGTTGCCTTGTGGAAGTGGGGAGTTGTCTAATTTTTATAACCTTAATCACTAGTATGACAAAGATATCACATTCCTGCAAACTGAAGTTCTGAGCTTATCTAGTAAGTAAACTTCATTAGAGATTATAATAGCCCAGAAGGTATAGCCAATTAAAGCATGCCAGAAAAGAAAGAAAAAAGGAAGGAAGGAAGGAAGGAAGGAGAGAAAGAAAGAAAGAAAGAAAGAAAGAAAGAAAGAAAGAAAGAAAGAAAGAAAGAAAGAGGGAGAGAGAGAGAAAGAAGGGAAGAAAGAAAGAAAAAAAGAAAGAAAGAAAGGAAGAAAGGAGGGAAGGAAGGAAGGAAGGAAGGGAGGGAGGGAGGGAGGAAGGAAGGAAGGAAGAAAGGAGAAAGAAAAAAACCTCCATAGAAATAGTGTGCCTTTTTATTTATTTTATGTTTAATTATGTATATGTATATGTGCATGTGGGTTCAGGTGCCCTTAAAGGCTAGTGGCACTGGACCTCCTGAGCTGGAGTTTGCTGTAGCTGTGGGCTGCCACATGTGGGTGCTTGGAATTAAGCCTCTGAGAAAAGAAATCACACCCTTAACCCTGAGCCATCTCTCCAGCCTTGAGTGCATGTGCTTCTTAAATCAAGAGTATTTGAAACAAATATTACTGGGTAAAGTCTAACAATTAGTTGAAACTAACAGTATAGATCATGTTTAAAATAGTCACTACTGGACGAGGGGAGCTTGGCTGACATGCATGAGGTATGATGCCCAACACAGCAAATCAACAAAGGGAGGCACTTTTTCCTAAAAAAATCTTGATATAAAATATTAACAATTGATGATACCTAGATGAGAGAGAGCCTAGAAAAAAAAGCTTACACTTTAAACAACTTAGGTTTGTTTTCTTTGTTTTTTTTTTTGTTTGTTTGTTTTTTTGATGAAGCAAGGGAGGGTACTTCAAACACCGAGTTGAGGCATTGAGGCGGCTCATTGGTCATGGAAAGAGTCAGGGTTGCTATGGGACTGAGGAAAGGATGGAGTGTCGGTAAAATTTAAACCAAAAAGGAGTTGATATCATGAGGATATGCCCTGTCTTGGCTACAACATGGGCATAGATTTCTGTTCTCTTGGAAAATACAAAATCAAGAATATTTGTAGTACTTGGTTTAAGGCCCTTATCTCATGTTTCAATGTGGGTTAGCCCTGGATGCTTCAAAGATACCCAGATCCCATAAGGTGATTCCTTTCTTACCAGTTACTAATGGTCTCTGGTCTTACGAAATGGAACCATTTCTCAGCACCGTGTCCTTTTGTTGTCCAATAGAATCCTTACTGTGGGTTCCTAGGGTCCCATTTCCTTTGAACCCAGAAAGTATCGCCTTCTAATAATTGATGGGAATTCTAATCTCTAACCCACTTCATCTACTCAGTACCACACACCAAGAACCTCCTACAGCCTGGTTGGAGTCTAATAAACAAGGAGTTAGGAACTCAGAAAACCCCAAACCAAAAAATAAAAAATAAAAATAAATAAAAATAAATGGATTCTGCCTTTATGGAATATCTCCTTTACTCATATAAAAGTGGGTTGGTCATGTGACAGTGTACCCTCCTAAGTTCCTGTATCTTCTCTCCATGATTAATATAATTTTAAATGCCCAAATGAGTAACTTTCCGATACTGTCACAAATATGGATCTAAATGAAAGAGCTGGTCTCAGGCTGGCCCCACTCCTCATACCCAGACATGATGACAGCATCAAAGACACCATGTAAGATACTTACACAGACCTGGAAAACAACCTTAGAATTAGGGGAGGGAAGCTGGGTGGTGGTGGTGGCACATGCCTTTAAACCCACCACTTGGGAGGCAGAGACAGGCAGATCTCTGTGAGTTCGAGGCCAAGCCTGGTCTACAGAGTGAGTTCCAGGACAGCCAGGGCTGTTTCATAGAGAAACCCTGTCTCAAAAAACCACCCATAAATAAATAAATAAATAAATAAATAAATAAATAAATAAATAAATAAATAGGAGAGGGAGAATCTCTTTTTCAATTCCTCTCAGTTAGAATTATTTCACCCTCTCTGCCTTCATTGATCAAATTACTAAGCATTCCTTAAGGTTCCTATACAGTCCAACTTCTCTGCTAATCTGCCCCTAATTACCAAGGTCCATGCTACTTCCTCTCATGAGGAAGTATGAGGACTGTATTAACTAGAATCAATGTCAAGCAGCCTAAATTCATTGTCCTCTGATTGGGTTCATTATGGATGATCCAATGAAAGCAGGTCTCAGGATGCATTTTTCCAGTGCATCATTATTTCCTTATGTCTATGATAAGGTAGAACTCACTGGCAACACATGCAGTAGCTCATTTATAATGGAGGTTCAGTTTTGTATCCTGAGAAACAAGCTGAGAGAATTTGCCTAAGTCTGTTGACTAGACGGATAGGCAGATAGACGTAATTGATTGCATAGTTTGTGATAAGTGACTTCATGCCCCTTTTGTCAGATTATATTTTCGAAAGTGGCAATAAATTGTGGTTTACACACCTGCAATCATCTCAAAGTCACTGATCTGAATGGAAGCCTGGACTCTTGACATCTGAAGGCAAATCGGCATTTTACCCTTTCTTCCCGAAGGGTAATGAGTGTTCTCCTGGAGAAAGTGTAGCTGACAACAGATAAATTGATAGATGGAGGACTGAGACACCCTGAGCCTTGGAAGAGGAATTGGAAGGATTCTACCTCATGCAAGGCATTCATTAAATGCCCTGTTTGGGGATAATATCATGAAATATGAGTAGATTGTCTGGAATGGACTGGAAGGTTGAGGATAGGGATGATGACACAGTGGAGGTATTTCAGTGAATGAAAGTAAATCCATAATAACCAATTTTCTGGTTCTGAGAACTATATGTAGCCAGTAAAAATTAGTCTTCATACTCCAAGTTAATTGTCACAGTCATGGGAAGGACAACACTATGGAAGATCTCAGGGACTGAACTCAGGGCATCAGGCTTGGCGGCAGGCACCTTTGCCACTAAGCCAACTCGGAGCTCCCTTCTAAATTTCTTCGGAATTCTATTTGTCCCATCCACTTCTATCTCGTCAGGGTAGATTTGCTTAAGTGGTATCAGAAACACATACTTTTCAAAGTCAGCATATAATTCTCCCTGCTGTTTCCCCATCAGGTATTTACATAGCTCTCAAGTCTCCCCCTTGGAAGTGTCTGATCCAAGGAATGGGTTGCCAGTCATACATGTTCTAGAACCTGTTTTCTGAAGCCAGTGCGCCCTAAACTGACCATGCTATAATGACTGGCCTCCTACTGATACTTACATGAAGCATGAAGGGAAGAAATAGTGAAACTGTAGTGACCCATTTCATACTATGGTCAGAAGCCACAAGGATGCTGAGTGTGAGATGGATGAAAAGATCCCAGGGTCATGTAAGAAGCCATGATGCTCCCATCCAACGTAAGGCTGAGGAATAGCTTCAGGTGGCAAAAAAGGAAAGAAAGAACGAGGCAGAAACCAACAAGGTGTCTCAACTGGAAATACGACAGCTGGGAATGGGGAGTAAAAGTGAACCTCCCAGAATGCAGCAAATGCAACCATGTCTTCATGGTGCTTGGCAAGAGAAGATGACGCAGAGCCCTGGGGAAGCCTTTTCAATCTAACCACAGACCCCATACCAGAGAGCAGATCAGAATCTCTGGGGAGGAAGACCTGAGAGGCATATTTTGAAAACGCTGTGCTTTTAACATTCTGTATAACGTATTTCTCCTACTTTATCACCCATGTGCACAGTAGTAATGAGAATTCCTGCAACAAAGAGAACAGCACAGGAGTCAACTTAGTGTAACACCGAACTGTTGAGTTCCAGCATGAATGGCAGGAGACTTGAGTTCCAGGTCCATCGGGTGCAACCCTATGGCCTGAAATAACGTACTTAGCACTTTAAAGCATCACTGTATGCACAAATATAATAGTTCCTGGTGTTATGAGCACTAAGAGATGATTTCCCCAAAGTGCCTGGCACAGTGCTTTGCATATGGCAATGCTCGTTCTGCAAGCAATACACACAAAAAAAAAAACAAATAAATAAAAATGGTAAATGGTGTGGTTTTCAGAAGGACACATCCAGGGAAGGTCAACAGCATACAGAAGGAATTGTAAAGACAGGTGGCAACCCTTCTCAGAGAAATAATCAGTGTCACCAAGAAGTATCTGAGGTCAGAGATAAGCCCTGTTCACTACTTTACCCACACTTATCACGGCACTCAAAGAGAATGTTTGTGATAAACAACATTTGTCTATAGAAAGCTATATATAAATGACCTCCCAGCATCCTTGCATGAGAAATAGTAAGCACAGTAAGAAATATGAAGTTATCTGGTGAATCAGAATGTTTTCTCTGCAAGCACAAAGACCTGAGTTCGATCCCCAGCACACACATAAAAAACTGGGCATGATTGCACAGTATTCACAACCCTGGTGCTGCAGAGGACAGGAGTGAATAGAGACGAGGATTTCTGGGGCTTGCTGGATCGAAACTCAAACAGTCAGCCCCAGGTGCAGTGAGAGACTGTGCTCCAAGAGAATAAGACAAGGGTGATAATAGAGCAGGACACAGATATCCATCTCTGATACTCAAACAACTCGTAAAAGAAGTTTGAGATCCCATTCATGGTCAAATTTCAGAACACTTTAAGTAACGGAAAACAGAAATTTCAGAATCCTTCCCTCTAGTCGTGTATGAATAAAAAGAAGAAAATCAGATGGAAGTCTTATAAATTGCCAACAATTACTGTTGGAGATAATTAGAGCGAGTCATTTCTCAGCTGTGGGATATAGTTATGAAGACTTCCTGGCAAATGATAGGAACAGATCTGTGCCCAATATTCAGCATCTGGATCCCCTCACTCCTATTCGCATATGCCTTAACATGAAGATAAAGGTTCTGTTACCCCAAATGGAGTGCACTTCAAATAGCCAGTCAGTGACCAAAGAGAATCACAGCTGCCCTGTGTAGCATCTGCGAAAGGAAATGGATTTACCAGTGAGATCATGAGAGTTGCTGCTATATATAAACAATAATACTATTTGCAATCATATTCAAATATTGAATGTAATGTTAGTTGAAAAGACGTAATTTTTCTGATTTTTATGGCAACGTAAGAGAGTGGTCTTGAAAATGTTTAAGAATTGCAATAGGATCAAAATATGTTATATGAAAAATTCTCAAAGAACTGCTAAAACATATTTTTAAAAAAAATGAAAGCATCACATATGCCTAATGCATTTTTTTGATGACCCACAGCCTGGGTGTGCTGAAATATTGCCAATATTTATTTTAGGTAGGACAGAAGCGTCTAAGACACAGGAACTAAGGAAAAACTGGGGTTTGCCTTAGATCCACATTGGTTCTGAACTCATCCTGTGAGAAGTCAGTCATTCTCAGGGGAGACATCTTTCCCACAGCCTTTGACACACATATCATGTGTTAACTTTACAGGGCACTGTGCACAGAGATTGATGAAGCCTTCTGGGGGAATCTGAACACAGTAAAAACCCAATTCAATTGCTCTAATTAGAGTTACTGAGGGCTTTCTACTTAAGGGAATTCACACTAAGTGGTTTTTTTAATTCTAATAAAAGATTCAGAAACTTGGTACTTTTAAAAATATATGGCTTTCCCACACAGCCTCAACCTAGAGAAAGAACCACAGACAACTAAGGAATGTTGAGAGGAGGTCAAAGAGTCCTCCTCATGGAACAGCACACCAATTGGTTATCCAATGCCAATGGTCATCCTCAAAACATACACATCAGTAACATTATACAGACTATATATATACATATACGCATTGGCATTGAGTCACACAGCTGACAAGAACTCAAGTCTGTTATCATTGGCTTTGAGTCACACAGCTGATAGGAACTCAGATCTGTTAGCACTGGCGTTGAGTCAGGATTTGGCAGATGACAGTGTTGTCACAACAGCAAAATAAACTTACAAGTGCTCCAATGGTTCCTTTTGGAAATGACTAAAGTGAAATGCTACTCTGCTCACTGGCTTCCTGTCACCACTTAATAAGTGTGGTTAAGATTCCTCAAGGAAATTTCCATTAGCGCTATCCACCCACGACGGGTAACACGGTTTTGAAGAGATGACAGTAGCCTCCGGTTGTACTGAGAACCCCATCTGAGGTAACTATTGAGATAAAACAAAACACCTTGCCCAAAAGGCAACTGAGGAGAGGAAGAGGTCATTTACTTACAACTCCAAGTCTCAGTCCGTCATTGAGGGACAATCAGGGCAGGAACTCAAGCAGCTAGTCAACATCAAACCCAGTCAAGAGAAAAGAGAATATGTGTAATGGTTTCTTGACTGGTGACAGCTTTGTTCTCTTATACTGTCCAGGATGCTTGCCTAGGAAATGGTACCTCCCACAATGGGCTGGGTCTTCCTATGTCTGACAACGAAGGCAATCTGCACAGGCATGTCCATAGGCCAACCCGACCTAGACAATTCCTCAACTGAAACTCCTCTCAAGTGAGTGTGTGGCTCTGCTTTTTCCCCCTGGGATCACTGGCTGCACTGGTCCACGAGGGTGGAGGGAGCAGAAGCAGGGAACAGGGTTTGGATGGCTGTGGGTATGATGGAGACAGCCCTCTGGGAGACAGACTTTGGTTGAATCAGCTCAGCTCTATCACAGAGTATAAGGAATATATAGGATTGGGGAGCCTGGGGACAAACCCTAATTTGCATTAAATGGCATGCTCCTATCACAAGGCTCCCTAAGTGGCAGTAGGGTCTATGGCAGAGCCCCTAGCACAAGTCTTCTTGCAGGAATGTGTGCCAAGGGTCAAGCTAAAGATAAATCAGGCATCTGGCTTAGAGACAGCTTTCGGGTAAGGTCAGTCCTCCAGGCCCAGGGACATTCTCCAGATAAGAGCAGGTAGAGAATGGGAAATTTCACTGGGAAGGGAGGGAGTATCCATGTCGCCAAGCTTTTGGGAAATACTGCCAGGCCATGATGGACTATAAGCTCTGACCAGCCAGGAGGCCTTCTGACATGAATCTAGGTTGTATCCAGTTAATAGTCAAAACCAATCAATATACTAACATTTCACTTAGTATGTTTGTAAACTTTAATAGGGATGCTGAGATTTAATGGAAACATATTTTCCTGGCTGTTATTAATTTTGTGTTTATGCTGGTGTCTAGGTAGGTGGGTTTGAGATATTACAAGTCTACGTGCTGATATCTGGTCTTGTCTTTGTTGAATGCATGTTCTGCTCCTGGGTTTCTGTTGCCCTCTTTGGTTCTTAGGAGAGTGTGAGGGCTGTGTTACCTGGTATGGAATGCTTCTGAGATCCTGCCAGGTGTGGCCACTGGGGGTTCTGGTTAGAATGTGTATTTTGGTATCGGAGCTGACACTTTGTGATGGAGATAGGCTAGAAGGGAGAGGGCTCAGGGGCTCCACAGGAGGGAGTAAAGCAGACTGTTCCACCAGGATCTATCTGCTAGGTCCTCTGGGAATGAGGGCAGAGACTGAGGAGTGGCCAACCGGTAGTCTGCTACAGAGGTGGGGATGAGACTTGAGGGTTGGGTTTGTACAAGAAGAGGGAGAGTAAAGGTCTGAAAACTGCTGACCTGCTTCCCTGGCAGGTGTGGCAGTCAGGTTCCTAGGGAATCTACAAACTAATGCGCATGACTGAGTTCCAGAAAGAAGTGTAATAACAGAGAAGTTAAAAAAAAAATGCAGGTTCCATAGTGAAACTCAATTTTTAACTTCCCATTAATGCAGATTTACCCAAAACAATTGCCAAATCCGAGAAACAGGAAGGAGAGAAGTTTGAGGGACATTGAACAGAAGTTCAGAGGACTATGGGAAAAATCCAAAAGTGCCAGTGTGAATGTGATAGTAACCCCAGAATGAAATGGAAAAAGAAATAAATTTTCTTTAAAGAAACAATGGCTGGAGCCGAGTACAGTTACCCATGTTTGTTATGTCAATCCTCAGGAAGCTATGGCAGGATTTTGAGTTCAAGTCCAACTCAGGCTGTGTACTAAAACCTTTCCTCAGAAACAAACCAGTATGCCAAGAAAAAAATAATAAATTAAAAAAAGAAAAAGTAATAATGGCTGGATTATTAGCTTTAATTATTATTTAATTGCTTGTTATAATTATTAGCTTTAATAAAAAATTTAAACATGCAAAAATTTGAAGTAGTCTCAGTCAACACACATCAAAGAATATATCTGTAGACAATACCACAGTCAAGCTGTTAAGAGTGAAAGACAGAGAAAATTGTGAAAGCTGCAAGAGAAAAAGGTCTCATGGCATGGTGGGGAACAGCAGTGTGATTAACGACTGACTCCTCATTAGAAAACTGGAAGTTAACGGTGGAGGAATGACAAAATCAAAATGCTGGAAGAAAAAAAAAATCTGTCAACAAATTAAAACTATCCTTCAAGTATGAAGGTGAAGCAAAGACAGCCATACATAAATAAAAATGGAGATAATTCATTCCTATCATATCTACATTACAGAAAACACCAAGAAAAGTGTTTGAGCTAAAAGTAAATGATGGTACAGAATAACATCAAGCTACAGGAAAAGAAACAGACAGCACTATAAGTGGAAAATATGTAAGTATAAAATATGCAGATGTATTTTTCCCTTTTTAGTTGCTCTTTAAAAATCCTAAGGTTTATATAATGCAATAATTATAGCACAATTAAATTATATTTATAGCAGAGATATTGATAGCACATACTATATATTATTACAAAAGACAAGGGAAGAAATGGAGCTATAACAGGGTAGAGTTGACATATTTTACCAAAAAAATCACATCAGTGATTAACCAGAGAAGATTCTAATAAGACTATATATATATATATATATACATATCATAATCCATAGCACAATCACTAGCTCACAACTCAAACAAAATCATTAAAATCCAACAGAAGAATAAAATGGCACAGAGACAAATGTTTGTTAAACAGAAAAGGAAAACATTAACATGGAATATGCATAAAATTAAAATGAGAAATTTAAATCCAAAGATAGCAACAACATTTACATTAAATATAAATGAATGCTGAGCAATGGTGGTGCACATCTTAAATCCCAGCACTTGGGAGGCAGAGTTAGGTGGATGGATCTCTGTGAGTTCAAGGACAGTCTGGTCTACAAAGCAAGTTCCAGGACAGCAAGGACTATTCCACAAAGAAATCCTGTCTCAAAACACACACACACACACACACACACACACACACACACACACACACACACACACATATATATATATATGTACATATATATGTTTGTGTATGTATTCATATATATCAATATATATGAATGAGAAAATATCCTATTCAAAAGGCAGAGACTGTCAAATAAGATAAAGACTAAGATAATTTGCTATCTCCAAAGTACACAAAAATGGTAGGAAGTAAATGAAAAGAAAAAACCTGCAAACTATAGCCATGAATAAGCTGTATACTTTGTATCAATACTACAGTAGGAGCTAAGCAGCATGTCAAGAAACAGTTCGGTATGAAAAAGTGGCTAATACATCAGAAAATATAAAAATTACAAATTCATATGCCCTTGATAACTCAGTTCCAAAATATTCAAAGCAAAAGAGTTACAGAATTGAAGAAGAAGGTGGAGAGTTCTGCCAGCACTTGTGTTAAAGTTGAATGTTTCAGTTCTACTCTGTGTAACTGAAGGAACAGCTCGATATAAGCACATATGTATATATATGGGGGTGGGGGTGCGTATACATACATACATACATACATACATACATACATACATACATACATACTTGGTCCCTACAAATTGCAATATATATAAAACCTTCAGATCTAGGAACTGCATTGATACCACTGGCATTCACAGTGCATCCTGTCCTGAAGTATGTATTCTTTCCAAATGCTCATGAGAGACTCTCTAGAACATATCACTTGCTGAACCTTGTGATCTGGACCGGTGGGTGAGGGTGTGCTTCGTAATTGTGGTGTAATTTGGCTGACAGCAATGAAAGGGCAACACTAGGCAGCCCTGGATGGGAACCACAGCTTAGTCATTGACTCTCTGATAACCTTTAGGAAAACTACCTTTTCTCAATGAGTTTGTAGATGATGACATTGTCTATTTCACTCGATGCTGAAATAATTCAAGATAATGTATGTATATGTCACTTCTCTAAAACAGGAGGCATGCAATACCTAGTGATTGTCCTTATCATTATCCTTATTGTGAATGCCCAGAAGCAGCCTTTAGTATTTACTTATCTTGTCTTTTAAACAAGTAGTACAAAACACTGTATCTTCCCTGAGTGATGAGATGACAACCAACGGGGCCAGAAGTATGCTCCACAGTGGGGTCGAAGCAACATCAAGGAATACGTCTGTAGTTGAGGAGACAGCAGGAGTCATCCCAAAGAAAGCTGTCAGCTGCTTCGTGCATTTGCACAGAATGGAACATTGAAATTTGTAGAGGTCAAGTTCTAGAGTAATTCTGAAAGCGGACATGTAAACAGCCTCCATGCAAATGCATGTGACACCCTTAGTTCCAGCCTATGCCTGTTGACATCTCTAAGAGTCAAGGCAGTGGAAGAAAACTGGAGTCTGACTCAGTCGATGAGGCTTGTTGCAAATTCATCAACGGAATAAAGACTATAAATAAGTTATGTATTTTCTGTTTTGCTGGGTTTTTAGGGCAGGGTCTTACTGCCTTATAGCCACCCAGGCTGGTCTTGAACTCATTGTCTCCCTGCCTCAGCTTCCCAAGTACCAGGATTGTATGAGCCTACCAGTGCACCCACCTTAGATCAATTATCTCAAACTATTCTACTACTTGTTAGAAAAAAAAGTCTGGTGTCATGAACTTATTTCCTTTCATAATAAGACTTTGCCTCCAAACCTAGGATCAGTTATTAGTAGGAATGATTAAAACTACAGTTTCTAAATATATGAGCCATTCTCAAATGACCAATGGACAGATCTGTTTCCATCTAAAGTGGCAACAATTCTCTTCTCCTTATGTACCCACATCAGAAAAGGTAAAGCTGCAGTTTAAAGAATATATCTTTAAAAAACACTGTGGCAAATACTAAACACAAACGTAGCTATTGAATGAGCTCTATGTCCACTGAAGATAATTTATTCAAACACAGACACATTCAATAATCTCTAGTCTTCTAAGAATTTCATGCAGTATACCCTAGAACAACTGAGAAGCAGTTCAGTTTCTCTCCATGGAATCCAATCTAATTGTCTTTTTATTTTCCTTTATGTCTCAGGAAGGAAGAAAAATTAATTGCTCAGGAGTTGTCCTGACTCCTTATGTACAGAAAGGAAGCAAGAACATTTAATCTGTCAGTTTTTAAGTCTGAGTTTATGAAAACCAGAATTCACGTCGTAAAAGTCAAGTTCAAAAACTGGATCTAAAAGATGGAAATGATGGAAATTCTCAAATAACTTATTAGAAGTTTTATAGAACATTATTAGATATCAAATGAAAGAAAAAGGTTTTGTGGAGAAATCCACTTAAAAGAATGGAGTAAAATAAAAAGAAAGTGACCCTTTCTTTTTTTCTAATATTTTTATTTCTTTGTCATAATGAAATTAAAGAAATTTTCATTTATAATAATTATCAATATTTATGGTATAATGTGATTAATATATATATACACATTATATGACAATCACATTAGAGCAACTAAGAAACACATTCTCTCAAATTTTCACACTTCTAGCTAATTTTAAAGGTACAGTGAGTCAACTGGGTGGTGGTGGCACATGCCTTTAATCCCAGCACTCAGGAGGCAGAGGCAGGCAGATCTCTGTGAGTTCAAGGCCAGCCTGGTCTACAGAGTGAGTTCCAGGACAGGCTCCAAAGCTACACAGAGAAACATTGTTGAGAAAAACCAAAAAAAAAAGTACAATGAATCAATATGTAATCAATAAATGACAGCTTAGTATTAACTGCTGTCACTCTGTTGTGGTATAGAGCACTAGGGAACATTCTATCTCCCTGAAACTGTGTGCCTATTCATTAAACTGTCCTGAAATCCTCCTCTCCCTGTACCCCAGGCTCTGATGACACTGTTCTGTTCTTTATTTCTATAAGATCTGCTATTCAGATTTTCATATGAATGAGGTCATGAGTAAATACATTTCTGTGACTGGCTTATTTTACTTATCACCTATAGATGTTGTCAAAAATGACAGCATTTCATTCTAATACCCCACTGTATATGTGTCTGTACATACCAATGTTTCCTTCTCACTTCATCTGTTGATTGGCACGTCCACTGATTCTGTGTATTGTTTACTATGAGTCATGCTACAGTAGACGTGAAATTCAGGCAATCTCTTTGACATACTGGTTTTTATGAAACCCTAAAAGACACCCAAGTAGCTAAAGTAACCAATCCTCTACAACAACAAAGTAACTAGAGGTGTCACGTGACCTAGTATCTTTCAGATATGTATGTGCAACATGCCCCACAGGATAGTCGCCATCCAGTGGTGCTGCTTTGAGAGGCTTTGGACCTTTCTGGACATGGAACTTAGTTGGCAAACATAAAACACAGGGGAAGGTCTTGAGCATTTCAGACCAGCCCCACCTCAGCCTAGCACCTAACTTCTGGATGCACCAAGATGTGACAGTCCCTGCTGTAAACTCCCCACAAACAAAAGCCAGTCTTACCCACCTCCCAGGGTTTCTCTGATGGATCCCTCTGAACCATGAGCCAAAACAGGCCTCTTCTCCCTTAGGTTGCTTGCTTCTGCCAGGTCCTCTCTCACACCAAAAAGAAGTCCATAATATACCACCTGACTCAAAAAACCATGGAGAATTTTAAAAGACAGCAAGGAGAGGTAAATGAGAGGGCTTGGAGGGAGTAAGGGGAAGAGAGAAATAACATAATTATATCATAATCTCAAAAAATAAGGAAATAATTTTTAAAACATGGCACTGGCACAAAAATGCACAAAGAAACCAATATAGCATAATAGAGGGCCAGAAATAAGGCCATGTATTGACAGCCAACTATCACACAGACGCAACAGCTACCAGAATGAAGAGACCGCCTGCAGAACAGGAGGTCTTTGCAAGCTGGTAAGAATTTTAAAAGAAGGCTGATGGAAGGCATACTGTACTGACCCCAAACTCGACTAAGTAAATGGGATCAATTTGTTCAGAAGATAATTTGAGAAGTGCTACTTCTGAACAACTCAATGTTCACATGAAAGAAAGCTGAATTTCAGAAAGATGACTTACTGGAAGAATGGGTAACAATGGAACCAGTCCTTCAATCTAAGTTGCCTGGCCTACAACAAAAGAATTTCTGCACACACCCCCTTTCTTACTCGGCCATCTCTGCATCTGCTCCCAGAAAAGTTCCAATTTGTCTCATACCTTAAAACATCGGACTCCTACTCACAACTCCAGGGAGGCTACCTAGAAAACAGGACCCCAAGAAAGACACAGGGATTACCCAATGACAGAGAAATGGATGAGATCTACATGAACAACCTGGACGTGAGTGGGGGTAATGAAGGGCAAGGGTCGAGGGAAAGAGAACTTAGGGGAGTGGGAGATCCCAGCTGGATCAGGAACAGAGAGGGAGTAGAAGGAATAAGAGACCATGATAAGTGAAGACCACATGAGAATAGGAAGAAGCAAAGTGCTAGAGAGGTCCACAGAAATCCACAAAGATACCTCCACAATAGACTACTGGCAATGGTCGAGAGACAGCCCGAACTGACCCACTCTGGTGATAGGATGGCCAAACACCCTAATTGTCGTTCTAGAAACCTCGTCCAATGACTGAGGGAACCGGATGAAGAGATCCATTGCCAGGCCCCAGGTGGGGCTCCAGGAGTCCAATTGGCGAGAAAGAGGAGGGTTTGTATGAGCGAGAATTGTTGAGACCAAGATTGGAAAAAGTACAGGGACAAATAGCCAAACGAATAGAAACACATGAACTATGAACCAATAGCTGAGGAGCCCCCAACTGGATCAGGCCCTCTGGATAAGTGAGACGGTTGATTAGCTTGATCTGTTTGGGAGGCATCCAGGCACTAGAACCGGGACCTGTCCTCAGTGCATGAGCTGGCTGTTTGGAACCTGGGGCTTATACAGGGACACTTGACTCAGCCTGGGAGGAGGGGACTGGGCCTGCCTGGACTAAATCTACCAGGATAAACTCAATCCCCAGGGGAGTCTTTGCCCTGGAGGAGATGGGAATGGGGGGTGGGCTGGGGGGAAGGAGGGGGAGGTGGGAGGGGGGAGAATAAGGGAATCCGTGGCTGATATGTAAAATTAAATTAAATTATAAAATTAAACAAAAATAAAGAAAATGTGGTACATATAAAAAAATCGATAATATTGTAATGAAAATTACTGCATCTATCCTTTAATTGAGAGGTCAATTGAGTCAACTTGTAAATAACTGTGGCTACTATTCTTTAATTGGGAAACATTCCCTTTCCTTCCCCTCCTCCCCTAGTTTTTCTCTCTTCCTCCTACTGTACTCCATGATGTCACAAAGATAGATACTATTCCCTATTACCTATATAATCTCATATTCATGAAGACATCCTTATAGCTAACATAGGCCAAATGTTAACTCTAATTGTACTGATGAGAGGTTCTGTCTAAGTGGTAAACCCAGTTCATTCTTGAGGTTATCATTTGCAATGAACAGGCTGTTTCTGTGTTGAAATCCTAAGTTCACTGGGAAATGATAAAGTCATGGGTGTGGTGCCCTCGTGGCTATTAGCATCCTCATAAGAAGTGGACAGGAAGCTATCATGCCCTATACTCACCAAGTGAGACTGCAAAAAGTCAACATTCTGCCACCCACAAGAGGAGCTTTACCTTGATACCACCATTGCTGGCACCCTGGTATCAGACTGTCAGCCTCCAGAACTTCAAGAAGTAAATGTCTATTGTTTATAAGCCATCCAGTCTGTGGAACTCAGTCACCACAATCCAAACAAAAGAGTAATTATTTCATGCACCAAACATTGTATTAAGTGATTTTACATTTGCATAGTTATTGAATATCATGAGGGCAATAGTATCAAATCTATCTAATGAATCAGAAACTGTAGACTGATGAGTACTGCCCAAGTCGGCACCACCAGCTAGCTGAGCTGCAAGTTAAGTAGTCACAATGGGACTCTAGAGTCCCACTCGTAACCACTCACCATATGGATGGTTAGCTTTAAGTGTTCCCAGCAGTTCCATGCCAAGCCACCAAGACCAGAATGATAAATCTGATATGATGACTAAGAAAACAGGAACCATGAATGCAATATTGCTGCTCAATCTGTCATTCAACAGCATGTCCATCTCTCTCCTCAACAAAGGATTGTTTTTATCATCTGTTGCCTCCAACTTCATGCACGGATGGTGGCAGATCTGATACCAGTGGCTTTCTGTGTCTACTCAGAATGATTCTCCTCAGAGTATACAACTGTGGGGTCATCACAGCACTAAGCTACAGCAGACATTGCATTATAGTCAATAGCCCATGAAGAAACTAACATTTGAACAGAAGGTACAGAGATTAATTTTGTGGATCAAATTTATTACCCAGAAAAAAAGAAGGCATTCAATGCCCTCTTTTGGATGCTTAAGTAATAATGATGACTTCTCAATTCAACATGTCACCCAGTCTCATATGCCTCATATGGGTTTGGACTAATGAAAACTTCTGCACACAACTTGCTGTTGGGCTGCCTTTCGAGATCCTTGGTCATCCTGTATGGGACTGTTTTGGTTCTGTGCCTCATGAGGATGACCTCCTGGGACAGTGTCACTAGACTTCCTTGCTCCCTGACCTCCAGCATTTGTCTACTAGGAAGCTTGGAAAGACATCAGAAAATAGAAACACAAATAGGTGAAGGCATTTATCGCAACACCCTCACTGCCAGATTGCAGCTTGATGCAGGCTCACTCCCCTTGTTTACAGTCACAGCTCCAGCCGGGGCTATGTTTCATTTATGGTCAGGTAATGGGTTTTTCTCCTTGGTGTTTTATACCTAGAAACACGACTCTTGAACCTGTACTGACCCGAAGTGACTCACAGCTATTAAGTCTGTGACCCTGCCTGATTATAGTTCCTTGTTTAAAATAATCAGAGCAGTACCCAGTCAAACAAACCACAAAATCATTGTCTCTTTTTCACTGCAGAGGCAGCTTCCTAGCCAGGAACCAGCACCCACATGCACAGGAAATGGGAGGAGGGGCAGTCACTCTTGTCCCTTGTGTTTGAGAGTGGCACCTGTGGCCCTCTTGAGCACCCACTGACTATTCCACAGCCTACTTCCTAGAATTTGAGCTATGAAGTCTTAGATTATAATTTTTATTAGAAGAGAGTTCTGATTTCTTTATTATATGCATTTGTGTATGCCTGAGTGTACAGATGTGAACTCATGAAGGCCAGAAGAAGGCATCAGATCCCCCAGAACTGGAGTAGAGGACTGTGTGGGCAACCTGCTATTGCTGCTGGGAATGGAACCTAGCCAGGTCCTCTGCAAGAGCAGCCAAGTGCTCTTAACCACTGAGCCACCTCTCCAGACCCATGATTCCCTAACTAAGAACACTGAGAAATTTTTGAAAGAACTACTTTTAACCACCAAACGCAATATTCTTCTGTCGCTTTTGAAACAGCTTAAATGTCAGTTCTCTTTTGATAGCTGAAGTCACTGAGAATTATTTTGTCTTGATTAAAGAGACTATCGTTTTAATGAATCATGAAAGCCTTGATATTTTAATTTCACCAGATATCCTGTAAGAGTAGGCGAGGATATTTTCAATTTTCATATTACTTTCGGGAAGGCAGAATTAAAAAAAAAGATGAAAAATTAAGCATGATAAAGCAAAGGAAACCCGCACCTTAATATACATTACAATATTGAAGACATTTTTAAAGGGCAATAGTACATCTAGGAAGTTCTAATGAAATGTAAAAACATGGCATGTTTGTTTAAAGTAATACATAAAAATGAAAGTATGATCATAAAGTGTTGTAACGGTTTCAGGAAACCCCCAGAGACCAACAAGGAGCTGGTTTCCAATGCAAGCACATAAGGGTCCTTTTATTGTCAGGTTCAACCTGGGCCACCACCAGGCAGATGGAGGGAAATGGGGCAGTAGCCGCGAGCCCAGGTATAGAGAGTTTTTATAGGGGAAAAACCACAAGTTGTAAATTGCAAGCTTTGGCAACTTGGGATTGGGTAGAAGGGATATGGAGCAAAGTGATTTTTTGAAACTATTGGTCTGCACTTTGGGCAAAAACCACATTTGAAACCACTGGGTTAGACTTTGTAGCGGGGAACTACAACTTGCTGAGCAGGATTATCTAGATATTGTCAAGGGCCATAAACCACAGATAGAATGTCTGCTGGAGCATACTGCTCTGTATCTGTTCAAGTTGTCATGGCACATTCCTGAGGTCCTTCCTGGAACTGAGTACAGCAGGTGGTCTGAGATGGTGGCCTTACCCTAAGATGGGGTTTGTATTGCTTTCACAAAAGGAGCTCAGAGACAAGGAAACATTGTGTCGAGTATTTTTCTTAACACTTCCAGGCAGTAGGACATTGACAAAAACTGTCAGATAGCTCATTCTGTTATTGTCTTTTATAAATATTGACTTTTCAAAAATTCATTTTAAATGAGATATTTTTAGTCTTTTTAATATCCAAGCCACCTAAGATGATGAGCGTGATGAAATTAATATAAATAAGTGTTGGGCATTTACTCCATACCAGGTACTGCTGTATACTCTATATACACCATCTGGCTTCTCTGCAAATGGACAATTGCTATTACTAAGCATGAGCAAGTATCAGGTGGACTTTGACAAGCTGTTCACAGCTTAACTCAGTCCCTACACCAAGCCTGAGGTCACGATGACAGTGACCTTCGTTTCAGAAAGGAAAACGCTGAAGCCCAGACAGCAGTCGTGAGGACAGCTAAGGTTTGAGAGAACACGATAGTATTTCCAAGTCCAGCCAGCTGCCCAGAGTTGCTGCTAGAGAACCATGGAACTAGGCAGTGTAACTGACAGACAGGTATTGACTCAGTCTATAGATGAAGTCCAGTTTGAGTGCTGGCTACATTGGTTTGCCGGCATCACCTTCACGGTTGGGTACCTTGCTCTCTGAAGGCATGTCTTTCTCCCAACTTAAGGGCATTCCTTAATTACTTCACCTTGACTTGATTATGTCTGTAAAGACCCTGAGAAGTTTAATCTGAGGTAGTGGGGATTAGTTAACATAAGAATGCATTAGAGGGAGGCACAGTTCAACCCAGATTGTTAGAGATTGATAGAGAAATGACAGAAACTAAAACCCAAAGATCTACATAAAATCACTGCTAGGTGGTTATTCGTGAGACCTGAGCCCAAGCCACTATCCCCCAGACTCTCCAAGCTGGGGACACCATGTTCTTTCAGAGACACTATGACATACACATTTATGATTCTAATTCCCCAGGAGAAGGAAGGTGATGGATGAATGCAATGCCCATCTCTCTCCCATTAGTCACAGACCTCTCTTTGGATAATAAATTCTGAAGCCCATCTAAGCCGCCCATCTGCTCTTAAATCACTTTATCAAGAGTCAGAGCCCTAGATCTCCAGCAGATCCGGGCTGAGTTAGATTAGATTCCAACCAGAGCTTTGTGAGGACTAAGTGACTTTAAATTGACCCAAATTTATCTTCTTAGAATTTCATTATTCTGAAAAACCCACATTCCCTTTCTGTCACAAGAAATACAGTCTTGGTTTTTTATTATTATTATTTTCTTATTACAGCTTTTCAGTATTCAGCAAGTGAAGATGTTGTTCTGGTCATGAAAGGCAGATGTTTCCTTTGTTAAACGACAAAAACTGAGGGGCCACAATGTTCCCTTAAAGCAGTCTTTCACTTCATTGTGTACTTGTAACTATTACTGGGTGGGGTGTGTTCAAATGCTCTGGCAGGATTTTTTAAATCTCATGTTAGCAAGTCTACTCCACAAGATTAATCTTGGGTATTCTATAAAGCCTAGAGTAGTTATTTAAATGGATGTGAACCAGGGGCTGAATTTTGCACATACATTTCAAGCATATCTGCTCATTAGCCAGCATACAACCAAGCCATGTGTTTTGTTTTGTTTTTTGTTTTTGTTTTGTTTTTTCATTTTTCTTTATTAAGAAATTTTCTACTCACTCTACATACCACCCATCTCCTTCTTCCTCCCATCTCCCAACCCTCCCTCCCAAGCCACCCCACATCCCCCAAATCAAGGTCTCCCATGGGGAGTCACAGAGCCTAGGCAGGTCCAAGCCCCTTCCCACTGCACCAAAGCTGCACAAGGTGCCACACCACAGGCATTCCCAAAAGCCTGCCCATGCACCAGGGACGGATCCCAATCCCCCTGCCTGGGTGGTCCCCAAACAGTTTGAGTCAAACAACTGTCTTCTGTACCCAGAGAGTCCAGTCCAGTCCCGTGGGGGCTTCACAGCCACTAGTCTACAGTTCATGGGCCTCCAATAGTGTAGCCAGTCATCTCTGCACTTCTTCCCGTCATGATCTCAATGTTCTCTGCCTGCAGAATCCCTCCTCTCTCTCATTGATTGGATTCCCAGAGCTCAGTCTGGCATCTGGCCGTGGATCTCTGCATCTGCCTCCATCACTCACTGGACAAAGGCTCCATGCTGATAGCTAGGGTATTCACTAGACCAGTCACCAGAGTAGACCAGTCCAGGCACCCTCTGGACCACCGCCAGCAGTCCAAGGTGGTGTCATCATTGTGGGTTGCTGAGAGCCTTCCCAGAACCCTGCCTCATCCTTTTCCCATGATGTCCTCATGGTATCTCCCTCCCTGCCCTTCCACTCTGTCCCTGTTCCAGTTCAACCCTCCCATTTCCCTATGTTCTCATTCCCCACTCTTCACCCTCTGCCACCCCCCCACACACCCAGTCCACTCATGTAGATCTCATCCACCTCTCCTTTGCTGGGTCATCCATGTGTCCCTCACAGGGTCTTTCCCTGATAGCTAGCCTCTCTGGAGCTGTGGGTTGCAGTCTGGCCATCCCTTCCCTCACATCTAGTATCCACTTATGAGTGAGTACATACTGTGTTTGTCCTTCTGAGTCTGGGTTACCTCACTCAGGATGGTATTTTCTAGTTCCATCCATTTGACTGCAAATTTCTTGATATCATTTTTTTTTTACTGCTGAGTAGTATTCCATTGTGTATATGGGCCACATTTTCTCTATCCATTCTTCAGTTGAGGGGCATCTAGGTTGTTTCCAGGTTCTTGCTATTACAAATAGTGCTGATATGAACAGAGTTGAGCATGTGTCCTTATGATAAGATTAAGCATTCCTTGGGTATATGCCCAAGTATATAGCTGGGTATAGCTGGGTCTTGAGGAAGACTTATTCCCAATTTTCTGAGAAACCGCCATACTGATTTCCAGAGTACAAGCCATGTGTTTTTAATTATGAAATAACAATAGGCACCCTAAAGTCAAAAGTCTCATATAAGTAAGCCTGTTTTCTTATGTCTAGAACTTTAAGGGACTTACTGTCCATTTTAGACAATCTACACTTCATCAACTTCTTCAGCAATTGCTCAATGGACTTTCACTCTTGCTTTACAAAGAGAGAACGAGACACGAAAGAGTAAAGAGTGGCCTAATCGGGATAAATATTGAAATCAGTGTTGAAAGTCTAATCCCTCCTTCCTGTTGCTTCCCCCATGAGGCAGAGGGTAGAGAGACAGCTAATCAGAAGGAGCTGGGTTTTGGATTCCAAAGAAAATGGAAAGCTGTACACAGGATCCAGTAGGCGTGTCCAAACTTTTGACATTGCAACGAAAGCAACATCATCTACATAGTTCACACTCGAGAACCACACTACTGAGTTATATATAAAAAAAATTACAAGACTCTTATAATGTTCTAAGTACGTTTTCACAGCTATCCTGGGTATGCACAGCTGTGAGCTGCAGGCTGGATACACATGAAAGGTCTGACCTCTGGGACTGCGCTGGAGCAGGAGGGGTCAGTTCTGGTAGGAGGGCTGCTGAGTGAAGCATCCTCACAGATCATTCATGGCTCTGTGGGGGACTCACTGGGCTCCAGGAATCTACAGAAGTGCCTTTTATTTTTTCTGATGAAAGTTGCTTGTAGGAAGCCCTTGATCTGTAGGTATTGACGATGGTGTAATGAAGATAATGAGGCTTGAAGGTGATTCTTTCCTTCAGCAGGGAAAAAAAAAGGCTATAGAGTATTAACCCATGGCATGCCCTATCCAAGGCAGGGCAGAGCTGCTAAGTTGGTTAGATGTTGGCCAGGCATCCTCCCTGCTCCCCAGCATGACTCTCCCTTAGAAGATCTTTCTTCCTAGCATGTGAATGGCTGGATTACATTGTTCCCTGGTCTTCCTAAATCTTAGGGCCAATAAGAAGAATCTGAACATGTTTAATATCTTCGCCAAATCAACTTCTTTCCCAGTTGTTCATTTATTTATGCACTTCCTAGAATGTAGTTAAGCTTGCCTTGAAAAAGGCAGAAGTCCAATAATTCTTGCTGAACAAGATACATGGGGCTTCAACCAACTGATTTGAATGACAATGAACACCTGAGTCCATGCTTGTGATTTATAAATATAATATGCACAAATAACATACTTATGTGATGATATAGTAATGTGTATAAAAAGACGGGAGCTGCGACAGAGAAAGGCACACCTCCTGCCACATTTACTCTTACACTAGCCACATACATCATTCCTCCCTAGTTAGAGAGATTTTGGAGGTTTCGTTATCCTACGGAAGTTCCCGTCAGAGGGTGAGTTGTTTCCCTGGCACCTGCCCCAGCATGGTGTTGGCAGCTATCTTTTCCTGCTGACAGAGATTGCTCATCTCAGCCTACCTGTCAGGATCTATTGCCCCTTCTAACGATAATGGGCTGACAGAAAGGAGCAAAGAAAACTACTGAGGATAACTGCTCCATCCAGGCTTCCAAGTTGATCATTCAAACCAGAAGGGGACTTGGCAGCCAGGGAAGGGAGGCAAGCTGTTGAGACCTTCTTGAAGCCATGCTCAGCTCCAGAGGTATTGCTACTCTCCCTCTACTGCATGACAGAGTCTAGGATGCTTCAGACGGTGTCTGTTGACCTGTAGTCACTAAATGAAGAAATCCTGACTCAGTGGAGCTAAGTGAGAAGGAAAAAGTAAGCATTTCCTCCTAAATAAAAAAAAAATAGGTATGTCTTGACTTTGGGAATTGAATTTTCACTGTGTTCAAAAGCAGAAGCAGAGTAGGGAAATGTGACCTAGGGCAGTGCAAAGGGGTTGTTCATAATTTGGAAATAATAGTCATCACAAAGATGCTGTGTTCATAGCTGCTTCATTTGCATACAGCAGATGTCCATGAGCTTACTCACATCACATGATAAGCTGAGTCATCACTTGGCAAGACAGATAACAGTTGGTGATGGGTACCATTGAGGTTTTACCTCCATCTTTCCTCTCACTCCTTTTCTCTTTTCTTCCTTTGCTTTACTAACATTATTCTCTCTCTCTCTCTCTCTCTCTCTCTCTCTCTCTCTCTCTCTCTCTCTGTGTGTGTGTGTGTGTGTGTGTGTGTGTGTGTGTGTGTGTGTGTGTGTACACTGGTACATGTGTATACACAGGCTTGTTGAGGTCAGAGGACAACGTTGTATGTCATTCCTTAGGCTCTTCCTTCTCTGCCTACCCCCACACCAGTCTAGATCTCACCAAGTAGGCTATGTTGGCTGAACCAACAATCACCAGGGATCTATCTGTGTATTCCAAGGCTGGGCCACAAGTCTAGCTTTTTTACAAAGGTTCTAAGAGTTGAACACTAGACCTTGTGCTTATAAAACAAGCACTTTGCCACCAACGGAGCCATCTCAGCCCTTCTTCTCCACCTCTTATTACAGCCAGCTTGAAATTGTCGGCATTGTAGCATTAGCCCTTACCCAAAGATTTCATTACAATCTATCTAATTCCAATCTCCAGGAAATACTTGTTATTGAATCAGTGGGAACAGATGTCCATTCCTGAACAGGTAGCTGTTGTAGGGAAATGGATTGCATGACAAAAACTCAAAGAACAGGGTACACTCATCCATGGTTGCTCGGAATCCTTTGCTTCCTATAGGCCAACTGTGTTGAGAAGCCATACCTCCTGACACAAGGTGAGGTCACCAACTACTTACAAAACCAGGAAATGATTGCCTTCTTCACACCAATAATGAGAACTATCTCCATTTAGGATTCCTGTTCTTCCTCTCAACTCAGCAGCTGCCCTTGCATAGATTATGGGCAAAATCTACAGGTCAACCATAGTGGCCTGGGATGTCTCATACCCAGCCAATCTGGTTGTATGATCTTGACTAAAAATATTTGACTCTGAGATCTTCTGGTTGGAAAGAGGGACAGGCAGACCAGATAACCATAACTCTCTCCTACCTCACTTCATTCTGCCCTGAGCTTCACTATCCTCAGGTTCGCTCTCGTGGCTACATCATGTCAGTACTGTGGCTCCCTGCACTTAGCTCTTGCTTTCTGAGTGCTCCTTAGCACTACTAGCTACTACTGGAATCTTCATTGTTATTAGCCACCCTTCAAGACTCAATTCAACATCTCCTTCTTTCCCAGATAACAAGGACTGTCTTTCAGCGCAGGACACTGAGGCACCAGTTCCAACAGGAATTTCATTTAGACTTTATTTTTTATTTCTAAACTTACTTTCCATCACTTAGGAAGTGATAAACGTCTAAAGCACAAAGATGATTTCTTGGTCATCTGTGTTGCCTGCATCTATCAAGTAACTTAGAATAACACTGAATGGATGAATGAATGAGTGAGTGAATGAATCTTCATTAATTTCTAAAGCATCTGGAGTTATCAATCAAGCATTCATAGAAACATAAAATATTTTTCAAATAATATTTTGAAAATTTGTTCATGGTACAATGACCTCAAACATCAATATTATATTTAGTCATGGCCACCAACCTTAGTGACCAAGTCAACAGGAAATCAGTTTAATATTTTATACACCTTTTAAATATGGTTTTTTATCCCAGTAACCAAATGTTTAAGATCAAATTCCTTTGCTAATTGTTATGCACCATCATGAACTTCCATGAGAACCTTAAGTGTCTTATATGCCAAAGAAAATACCGTAAAAGACAAATATTTCATTTCCTTGACTATCATGCCTACTCTGTTCCTGTGGGCAGCCCGTGTTTGCTACATTTCTGACTTCGTCTCCAATATGTCTTTAAGTAGTGCTCTAGTTTTGTCTTGTAAAAATGAGGCAAGGTCAGTGAGCATGACTGTAACTCTTGTTATCTCCTGCTGAATCTAACTGTGTCTGTATGCAGTTAGTTCTATAAGCAAGGTTATGTCTCCTTCTGGGATTGCTCGATAGCATGAATGCATGTCTACAGGTGGATTGCAGTGAATAATCTCTTCTGACAAATATTTAGAAAGTAGCAACACCTCAGGGCAGGGGTTTGAGGTTGATTCCATGTCCTGCAGTGACCTTCTGAGTCTCAACCCTGAGAGTGACTTCACATTAAAAGCTAGTGAGAAGAGAGTGGGTGATCAGAGATAGTTCACCTGTGGGTTCTCAGATCATCAAGAGCTTATTCAAACAAGTGGAAACTCGAGTTTCTCATACTAAAATAATTGTGTTGCTGTCACCACAATGGGTGCAATTACTTTTTCACTCCTCTCTTTCAAAACCAGGAATAAAATGAATAGGCTTTGTAAATAACTGAGCTCCTTTCCTTGCAAATATTTTTGCAAAAGAGATTTTATTCTCATCCAGATAAAATGATTCATATCAATAAAGCTGAAAGGGGAAATTTGTATTGTTTTAATATTTTTCAGTTGTACAAATCTGTGTTGTAAAGAAATAAAAATGACTAACTACACCTCAGAAATAGCAGAGATTCCTGAGGGCTCAAGATGGCCTTGAAGAATGGGACTAGAGAGGCCTCAGATACCCTCAAAGCCAGAGGATACTATTCATTATCTGCATGAAAAGATTTGTGACAAAAAAAGGCTGAAACTCTCCAAACGTCACACAAGGTGACCTGTTGCCATCTCAGACAAGCAGAATGAAGGTGCCGCATCTGCAGATGACTTGAATCTGCACATGTGCATGGCCTTCTTCCAGCAATGGCGCGGAAAAGGTGTTTATGCCCAGAAGGAAGATGGTCAGCTTGAGAATAGGAAGCAAGAAATGCTGAGAATCAAGAGCAAATGTTGTTTCTATGGAGTGCTCAGGGACTTTGGGAAATGCTAACGTAGGCACTGGAGACAAAGACTGAATACACACAAAAGAAATCACTGAGCATCAGCATATTTCATAGAAAAACTCAGCACTACCATTTCCCTGACTCCACTCATGCCACACTCACCAAAGCTGCTTCCAGTTACTGCTTTGACGGTAATAGACAGCTTGCCTACACATGTGACTTAGATTTTTACTATTAATTACAGTTAATTGTAAAGAACTTGTAAATTGATGCATCAACCATAATTTATTCCTAAACTCTCCATGAGTTTAAATAACATATATAGTCTGAACAATAGGAAGAGACCTGGCAAAGAAAGAGGAATTGTGGCCATGGACACTGAAGGTGTGAGCCGTGAAGAACTACTGCCCAGTACTGAGACCTTCCAACCATCTCTGCCAATAATAAACTCTTCCTTCAGTGCCTTCTAGGTGTTTTAACTTTATAAAAAAAAAAAAAAAGCACAGTGCGTGCGTTGAAAGGGTCCAGTTCACAAAGGCATCACCTGTTCACTTTCCACAAACCAAGCTTCTCTGCAGCCTAGTGCACAGCCAGTACCGCACCTGATCAGAGAACATTCCAGAAAGCCTGAAACTTCCCTACAAACACAAGCCATGACTGACTTCTCAAATCATTGGACACTTTTTCCTGGTCTTGATGTTTACACAGATGCATGGCATGTTCCCTTTTGTGTCTGCCTTCTTTCAGACAGCATCACATATAAAATTCATAGATTTTTTTTTCTTCCCTGAAGTGGTCTCGTCTCACTGCTGTATAGTAATCTGTTCTATAGCTATCTCATGATTTATTTTTTTAATTGTCATTTCTGAGATGTTTATTTGCAAAAATACAGTGTTGTCTCCAGTTTGGGGAGTTTATTTTTAGGGCTGGAGTGGGTATGTTTGAGTATGATGAACTCTAATAGATCCTATCAAAAGCAGGTCTTCTGAAGATGTGGCCAGTTTCCATTATCAAGTTATTAAGTTATAATTGTTGCATATTCCATCTGTAGTTTATTATCATTTCTTTATATATTATTCATACTTACCTGGTATTATGATCTCCTAAAATATTTTGAGCTAATACACAATTTGTTGTATCAAACACTGCATTGAATTGTGCAAGCTCTCCCAGTGTGTTACGAAATCTTGCAAAGATGCCAGTTAAATATACAATGTATGCAACACATAACACCTATAACCAAATGACTGGTAAATGATCTACAACAATAATTTCCTAGCAATTATATACTTAACACAAAATGGAAAACCTGGAAACAATATTCATTTCTTCTATGTAGATGGAAGAAATAATTTTTAGCACACAGTAAAATATGAAATTCATTTATTCAAAAAATGCTTTCAGGAACATTGATTGGAAGAAGTTAAAGGCCCTAATGAGACTCCCTTTCTAGTCTGATGATGATTAAAAGAATACCATCATTCAGAACATATCTGTCTTCAAATAAAAAATTCTTGTGTCTGAAAAAGGATGTTGAAGCCAATTATGCAAATATGCAGAAGGGAAAAGGCAAGATTTTGAACTTTTTAATACAGCCACAGAGAGCATTCTCAAACCAAACCTGGTTTCTAGAGTCATTATCCTATAAATCTAAACACAAAGGCAAAACAGGCTGGATATTTTGTGCATAGTGATGTCCTGCTGCTAAGCTGTGGCAACTGTGACCCCTGCTGTCCACAGGTGTTGGCACAGGTGTCTCAAAGCTCTATGTCCTCTGTGACTAATCTTTGAGCTTCTGATTAAAAGGGCCACTGGGATGAAAACCAATTCAGAACCTGAAAACATGGCTCTGGTTCTGAGGAGCAGGACACTGAGCTCTTTGTGTAGGAACAGATCATTTTAGCTTATTTGATATCAGCATGGTTGATCTTGGATAAAATTACGCAGGGGAATGCTTTATATGTGTGAGGATGGAAAAGGAATCATGAAAGATTCGAGAGAAGGCTGTGCAAAGCGTTTTCCTAGGAAAGCAGGAGATTAGAGGACTAACAATGTGGAGTAGGATTTAATCAAGCTGGGTATGAATTTTAAGTAAGAATCATTATGATTTTCTGACCAGTCACCTTTGGTGGGGCTGCTGCACATCCAAGATGGACAAAAATCTGGGTTTATCGGGGTGACAAATAGACAATAAAAAGCTGAATCACGTAAGTTCCCTGTATTTACCTTTTAGGTGCTCACTCTCTGTGCACGGATTCATCATGTCCATAGCATAACACTTGTGTACATGGTAAATTCACACTATTTCCTAAATTACCTCATTTGTGTCTAGTGTGTGTTTAATGATTGATAGTCATTAAACTGTGTACAAATCTCACCTACTTTTTAAAAACATGGTAATTTTTATTCTTTGAAAGTTCCATTCATTTTACAAGTTGTCTTGATCATACCTACCCACCTGTGCCTCCCTCCAGCTCCCCTTGGTACTTGTCCCCTACCTCCCCTCCTAGCTTCATGTCATCTTTTTCTTTCCTTGTGTGTTATTAATAATCCCTCGTCTAATTAATGTTGCCCATATGCACATGAGGTATGTGAGGGACCATCCTTGGGGGCATGAGCACACTGCTGATAGATTGTATCAGCAGTCACACCTTCAAAGGAAAGTGCTCTCCCTCCCTCTGCTAATACTCTTCCAACAGAGGTAGAGATGAGGAACCCTTCCCTCCTTCCACATTGGAATTTAGACTGGCTTCACCTTAAGCAGGCCTTGTTTGCTTAACCACAGCTATTGTGAGTTCATATGTGCAACACCTATATCATGTCCAAAGAGCACTTCACAGCTCTCCTCCCCATCCTCTGTCACTTAAATTCTTTCCTCTCCTTCCTCAGTGAAGTTTCCTGAGCTGTGATTTGTGGGAGGTCAATAAAGATGACCAGCCACAGCTGAGCACTGAATTATTTATACTCAGCACCTTGACCAATTATGCATGCAACATACCCAAGACTTTTTCGTTGCTTCATATTCTCAACTTTGCCTGATTTTTTTTCTCTCAGGGAGTAGCGATCAGCTTCTAGAAGCATCTTGATAGTTTAAACAAAACATGGGAAGTCTATAATGCTTGATTTAAAAATGAATGCAATTTATTTTCAGTAAAAACAAGATTCTTAATCCTGAGGAAGAATATATTTATCATTAAATATTCACAGACTATTTTCCTGTTATAAAAACGCTGGCCACTTCCAATTGGTTTATGAAGAACAAAAGTTTCTTATATTATGAAACACAGCTGTGCCAGCCCAAAAACATCTCACACATCTTTCAGGTGTTATGAGGATTGTTTCAAATGTGCATTGCCTCTAATTTTTCAGTGAAAATTATTAATGAATATTGAGGATTTTAAGCAGCGTCTCAACCTAAGATCCTCCCATCATTTTTGGAAGAAGGGGGTTTTCAAGTAATAAATGTATGCCTGTGTTCTTTGTGTGTTCAAGTACTATTTTTAAATTTATAAAGTAGCACCAATGCATGGATGATTGATTCCATAATAAATCAGGGCTTAAGCCAAATAGGAAATGATTTTATAAGATGAAATATCAGCAACAGCCACACTTTCTTCATGTTTTCCTACTCTCAAAGTCATAAGTTATACATATGATCTATACATATACAAATATGATAAATCCCCAAATCCTCAAGGCAGCTCTTCTTGTTTTGCTAACAAAGGAGATTCCTCCTGGGGAAAATCATTTTCTTTAATGAAAATCATTCCTGTGCTTCTAAATAAGCACATCATTTGAGGACCGAAGTAGACCACTGCATTCTTTGTGTTCAAGGGTTTCCGGAATTGTCTTGCTTATACCACCTACTTGCAAAAGTCAGTTCTGTCACAGACACCCTTTAAAGTGAAAAATCAGTAGAACATGAAGAAAGGAACTAATACTGTAAGTTCAAGAAGTATGGAATAGCGAATGAGACAAAAGTCTAGGACAAAAAGTAGTGATACACCAATTAACTCAGCTGTTCCTTTCAATGGAACATTGCCACCAACTGAACAGTCAGCTCTCGAAGCTAATGGAGCAATCATAACCATAATACCTCAGATTTGAATGAATACTACATAATTTGTTACGAGCTTAACATGCCATGGCTTATTCGTGAAAGCCCAAAAAAGTGGGTCAGAAATGTTAGATAATAGTGACTTAAAGAGACGGCTCAGGGGGAGAATGGGGGAATCTATGGCTGATATGTAAAGTTGAATTATATTGTAAAATAAAATAAAATAAATTTAAAAAAATTAAACTTGTAAAAAAAAATTTTTTTCAAAAAAAAAAAAGAGAGACGGCTCAGCAGTACGAGTGTGCCATGCTCTAACGCAGGACCCAAGTTAAGCTCCCAGCATCCACACTGGACAGCAGACCATCAGCAAGACTCCAGCTCCAGGAGGAATCCACACAGACACTTAATAAAAAATTTTTTTTTAAGAATTGTTAGATAAATTATAAAAGATGTCCTAGGGGCAGCAGAAAAGCAACCAACACAAATCAGCCTTCCAAAGAGCGTCATTGGAATAGCAATTAACATCACATCATGGGCAGCTGTGATGGGCACCCATGATGCCCTGGAGGGAGAAGTAAACCCTTTGGTTCCCAGACTTGTAAGACAGTTATAGTATCATGATGTGAGCCATGTGATGGGGCCCTGAAGGGGGGAGGTGAATCCTTCATTTTCCTGACTATTCAGAGAGTTACAGCCTCATGTGACAGGCAGTCACAATGGGTTCTCAAAGTGGGAGAACAAACTTCTGAGGCAAGGTCTCTCACTAGTGAGGCCTGGAGGAAGGCTGATAGGCAGGGAACCTTCTCCTACTTCTGCCCTCCCCCAAGCACTGGGGTTACAGAAACATGTGGCTTCTCACACGGATGCTCCAGATTCAAATTCAAGTCCTCATGTGTGTGCAGCAAGAGCATTGAACCATCCCTCCAGGCCTACCTGAGCATTTCTAAGGCTGATAATCCTCATGAGGTCGAAGGGGAAGAGGGAAGAACTCCACAGTGAAAACCCTGCTGTCTCTGTTATCAGCTCTTCTCCGGCCCAGGCTTTCTCCCCTTCCTTCTCTGATGCCCGGGGTTCATAAAAGCACAAGGGTATGACTACTTTAGATTCCAGCAGTGAGGTCACAGTGTGTTTGTGTGTCCACGAGGCACTTCATGCAGCACAATGCCCTCCAGTTCATCCCCAGCTCTTCCTCTTCAGTGTCATTCCACTCTGTCTGCGCACTGCATCTTCTTCATCTGTTCACCCACCACATATTTAGAGTTTCCAGATCTTGGCTGTTCTGAACAGCCCTGGATGAACGTGGGCATGGAGGGACCTTTCCAAGACAGAGACTCATTTCATTTAGATATATGAGCATGGGGTGTGGGATCCTAAAACAGTTCTACTTTTAATCTTGTGAGACTCTCCCTGACATTTCCCTTAATGGCTGTAGAATTTTGCACTTCCAGCAAGGTATACAGTAGTTCTTTCTCTTCAAATCCTTGCATTACGTCTCTGTGACGATAGCCACTATAACGTTTTTAAAGGATTCCTCACTGCTTGTGATTTGTACCTCCTGATGACTAGTCATGGGGGAGCATTTTAAATATGCCCATTATAAACTTAGAAGCGGAGTTGAATGTTGGTTGCCAAGGAGGTTGGGAGAAATGCAGGTAAAAGAGTACGAAGGTTCTGGTGTAGATTAAGTCCCGAGACCTAATGTACAGACTGCGACTGACTATAGTGACGACAGCTGACAGTACCATACTATGTATTTATAATGTATTCTCTGAAATGATCTCAGCACCAATAAAGGATCATTGGGGTGACAAGTTTGCTGCTGAGTTTACTAGTGGCAAATAGTTCCCAGTGTATACCTATGCCAATATACCCAACTATATACACTACGTATGTAATTTTATCAAATCTCTCTAATGTAAGGTATAGAGGTGAGACCACTATAAGGGCCTTTCATAGAGAGTAGTGGTTCTCAACTTTCCTAAGGCTTTGACCCTTTAATACAGTTCTTCATGGTGTGGTGACCCCTAAACATAAGATTATTTTCGTTGCTACTTCATAACTGTTCATTTTGCTACTGTTATGAATTGCAATGTAAATATCTGTGTTTTCCAATGGTCTTAGGGACCCCTGTGAAAGGTCATTAGACCCCCCCAAGGGGGTATCAACCCACAGGTTGAGAACTGATAGAAGCATCCTTCGAAGTGTTCATCAAGCCTCAATCACGCCAGTCCTTAGGAGAATAGACTAGTGAACAACTGCTGCCTCTCTTTCTGCCTCTTGCCTGCACTGTTGCAACACATGAATAGAAACTTAATTATTACCTTCAGCTTGGCTCACTCTGATTTACTAACTCCACACTTGGCAGCCCATCCTGTGAGAAACACATTATTAGCAGGTTGACTGTACAGAAATTTCTAACAACTATCAACACAGAGAACAGAATAAGGTGAAAAAAATATCTAAAAGCTGACAGAAAATATTTATTCGAGTTTTGGTCACTCTTTTAAATGTCCTCACACCAATTCACAATAGCCTTAGAGAAATAAAATAGCTGGAAATAAACCTAACCAAGAAGGGTGAAGGATCTTTACAGTGAACATATTAAACCTCTTAAGAAAGAGACAAATGCCAGAAAACGAAAAAACATCTCATTGTCATTGATTGGAAGAATTAATATTGTGGAAATTATCATTTTACCAAAAGCTACTTATAGATTCAATACAATCCCAATCAAAATCCCCATCTCATTCTTCACAGAGATAAGGAAAAACAATTCCAGAATTCACATGGAACCACAAGAGAACCCTGATAGCCAAAGCAATCCTGAACAAAAAGACACCACAGGAGGCATCACCCCTCCAGATCTCAAGATACGTTATAGAGCCACAGTATTAAAAACAATATGGCATGGACACAAAAACAGCCATGTAGATCAACTGAACAAAATCAAAGACCCGTGAGCACATGTAACGTCAGCCACTTAATATTTGACAAAGATGGCAAAAACATATGCTGTAGAAAAGAAATCATCTTCAACAAATAATTCTGAGAAAGCTGGACATCCACTTTCAGAAGAATGAAATTAGGCCTGAAATCTGGCCCCATGTACAAGAACTATCTCCAAATAGATGAGAGCCTTAAACTGGACACCTAAAACAGAAACACTGGGAAGAAAACCAGGCAGTACTGTACATGAAATATGTATAAGAAAGGACTTGATTGGCCCAAGGATTAAAGAGGGTGAAAGTAAGATGTCTGAAAAAGTCATAAGGAATATGCTGTTAACTATCTGCCCCCAAATACCCATAATACATGTAAGTGAGTGAACTTAATACATGTAAGTGAGTGAACATAAATAGTTCAAATAAAGTTTTCCCATCTAGGCTGACAATGCTTCCATAGGAGCCATAGACCAGCTCACAAAAACCCCAACACCAGACATGAGAAGACCTCTTTGGAGTTGGTCAGGGTTGTCCAAGCAATCCCCAAAACATTATAGGCTTTTGCAATTGCCATTGATTGTGCCCCCCAGGAGGAATAAGGTAAGTTTCTGTTGCTGAAGACACCATGTATCTCAGACACAGGGCCCAGTCTTTGGTCTGATCTTAAAGCCTCCTCCCTGAGGACTCGTTTTCATAGTACCAGAAGATACTGTATAAGCTTCCAAAGGAGAGAAGCAACCGACAGTCCTACCCAGCTGTAACGCCTATGAACCACAACAATTACCAGGTGCCCAATGGTACTATTACTGCTCTGTTACCTACAGGCAAGGAAGCCTGGGTGCAGGTTCACCAGCTGCACTCAAGGGATGCTTAGTAAAACCAGAACTTGACCTCAGGTAATCTGAGCACCTGCAGTAAACCAGGAGACTTGATAGTTGCCTGGAGGTGTCTGTCAGGAAGCCCGGGAAGCTGAAGGTGCTAAGACCAATAATGATTATCTCAGTGGAAGAAAAAGAAAAACAATTCTGGGAAGAAATAGGAGCAAGTGAGATACACAAATATCACATAACCTGTCCTAAGTTATTGACAAGTCCCTAAATAAAAATGAGGTGTTTCTTCATATACATGTTCTTTGAAAGAAGAAAATCATCCTTTTTTCTTTTATCCTTCTTTCATATATTACTTCTTGACAGCAGTTTCCCCTCCCTCCATCCCTCCCAGTCTGTCTTCTCCCCCTGCCCCATCCACTCCTCCTCTGTTTCCCTTCAAATAAAAGAGCAGGCCTGCCAGGGATATCCACTGAACACAGCTTAACAAGTTACAATTAGACTAGGCATATATCCTCCTATCAAGGCTGAACAAGGCAACCCAGTAGGAATTAAAAGGTCCCAAGTGCAGGCAGGAGCCATAGACACCCCCACTCCCACTGTTAGGAGTCCCACAAGAAGACCAAGCTGCACGACCATATTCAGAGGACCTAGCTCAGACCCATACAGGGTCCGTGTCTGTCACTTCAGTCTCTGTGAGTCACTATGAGTCCTTAGTTGATTCTGTGGGTCGTGTTCTCATGGGGTCCTCAACCCCTCTAGTTCCTCCAGTCCTTTCCCTGCCCTCTCCTGTGGGGTTCACCCAGCCCCACCCAGTATTTGGCTGTGGGTCTCTGCATCTGCTCCCATCAGTTGCTAGATGGCACCCCTCTGATGACAATTGGGTTAGACACCAGTCTATGAGTATAGCAGAATATCATCAGGAATCATTTTGTTGATGTTTGTGTATGTGTGTGTGTGCCAGTCATGTTTGGGTCTATCCTGGATCTCTGGGCTATCCTGCCTCTGGTTCCTGGACACCCAGGCAGTGCCAAGCATGGGCTCCCTCTCATGGCACGGGCCACAAATTGGACCAGTCATCGATTGGCCACGCCAACAAGTTCTGTGCGATTATTACCCCCAGCACATCTTGTAAGCAGGACATTACACTTTAAAAGATGAAGGGTGGTGGTGGTGGTAGCACACATTTTTAATCCCAGCACTCAGGAGGCAGATACAGGTGAACTTCTGAGTTCTAGGCCAGTCTGATCTACAGAAGTGAGTTCCAGGACAGCCAGGGCTATAGAGAAACCCTGTAAAAAAAAAAAAAAAAAAAAAAAAAAGAAAAAAAAAAAAAAAAGAGACTGAGACCCAGGATATAGATAAAAGCTCCTTTGGGGGGGAGGGTGCTGAGAGGATGGCTTAGTCAGTAAAGTACTTGCCATGCAAGCATGAGGACCAGAGTGTGATTTTTCTGGAACCCACATAAAAAGACAGACATGGTGGTACAAAGTTTTTATCCCAGCACTGAAGAGAAAAACAGAGCCCAGCCTAACCAACAAGTCCCAGGTCTCATTGAGAGACCCTTTCTTGAAACACAAGGTAGATGTCTCCTGAGAGATCATACCAAAGTTTGACCTCTGGCCTCTAAACACATGCACACTAACATGCATGTGTGTACACATGCACTTGCACCCATACACACAGGCACACCAGCCTATACACACACATAAGGGGTCGCTGTAGGTGTCGGAGAGAGAAGTGAACCATACGAAGAGATAAGAATGAAAACCCAGTGCAGATTGGGTTGTCATCAACCTGGATCAGACTTTGGGGAGTCTAATGCCAGATGGTTCATTGTCAGCATATTTAAAACACAGTATAATTTGGGAAAAGGTTTCTAGGCAACAATCAGTCCAATCATTCCAATTCTAAATGCACAATAAAGTTTAAGGTGTGACTACATAGAAACTCCTTTGCAAAGTACATGTGACCATGAGGGTGGGTTCTACAGCTAAAAGGCCTGGAATCGAATCTGTCCTATCAATAGCATAGAGGTCAGCAGGCTATAAAGGACATGTGCCATCTCCCCTAAGGATGGGTACAAAGTAAGTACAAGGACCTCTGTGCCCCCAACACACACATATGCGTATACACACACACACACACACACACACACACACACACACACACACACTTTTTTTGAGCTGATTTTTTTCCATCTCGCCATCGTTACTTAGAAAGGAGTGAAAGTCAGAGTGAAGAGTCACTTGAAGGAGTTTGAGAGGAGGAAGGAGTGAGTTAGAGCACAGAAAAGCAGGCCAGCACTCGAAAGAAAGAAGGCTGCCTTTTATCTGAGCCAAGAGGAGTGAAGGACAGGACATTAGTCAAAAGTTCAGGAGCCATCGAGAGGCAGCAGAGATGGTGTTTGGGCCAGGTGTGCGGAGTGGAGGCGTTCTCGCACAATGCCCTCCGTCTTCTCGGGAAAATCAAAGACAAGGTCATGAGCGAAAACTAAGATTTGAGGCTGATTGGAAGGGACAGGGCTAGAGCAGCCACTCAGATGATGCATTAGGAAGGGAACGTGTGGTAAATAAGAGAATCACTAAGCGGCAGCGGGCAGAGTGACAGCAGCGCGGCCCAGCTAGCAGGGACGGTGGCACTCGGGACGAGATGATGCCCCTGGCAGCCATGGGAATGAGGACGCAGGCCTGAGATGGAAGGGAATGTATCCTAAATATGATGTACCCTAAAATGTCAGGCCGGAGCATTTACACCAGGCAGCGCAGAAGGCTACGTCTCGCTGCCTTCCCACCTCCTGTAATTCCCCATCATGACTATTATTACAAAGGGTTACATTTATTGTCTCCCCGCAAACATTTGTTGTCTCCCCCCAACTTGATAGCCCTATTCTACCTTGTTCATCACTCTGCCAGTAATGAAGAGTAAAGTACCCACCATACCCAAAGGGACCAGTTGTGTACTTGGCCTGGGCCACCACACTGTGAGCTTCTCACCTTGATGTTATTCCAGCTCCAGCTGCATCTTCCTTTTTGACTTTTCCCCTGGTGGAGACTCTATCATGGGACTTATGCACACCCTGGATTTGATCTGCCTGTTCTGCTTTGCCTAGTAGCTGTGCTGTCCTTTCACTGTGAGTACCTGATTCTGCAGCCCTCATCCTCTCCTGGTTACTGCTCCAGCATCCTATCCCATCATACTGGTTAGAGTCTGTGCATCTGTTATGATTTTTTGTGCTGAATTTTGCCTATGAAGAAGTGATATCTACCCAGAATGAGAGAAAATCTTCATTCTGGAATATAGACAGCATAAGGAAACAGAACTAATCGGATCAGAGTTAGAATCATAACAGGAAAGAGCTAGCATCTGATACCACAAGAACAAAGATCAGAAATATGTCAAAGACCAAGAAACAGAAGGAGGAACAAAGAAACAGTAGAGATGAGGATGCCAAGAAGGCATCAGATTCCAAACAACAAGCCTAAACTTGTGAGTCAGAGGCATATGACCCAGCACAGCTCTGGCTCACAGCCTAAGTGACAAAAAAAATAATTATAATAAAAAATAATAAGTCTTAAGAGTTGAAGAGATTTGCTGGGGGATGTCTTTCTGTATGCTGTGAATATGTGTTGCTCTTATTGGTTGATAAATAAAGCTGCATTGCCCTGTGGCAAGGCAGCTTAGAGGCAGGTGGGAAATCCAAGCAGATATAAAGAGAAAAGAAAGGAGAGGAGAGAGAGATGCCAGCCTGTCACCCAATGAGAAACAAGCCAGCAGACTGGTAATGCCACAGCCATGTGGCAAAACATAGATTAATAGAAATGGGTTGATTTAAGATGATAGGGCTAGCGAGCAAGAAACTGAAGCCATTGGCCATACAGTTTGTAATTAATATAAGTCTCTGACTGATTATTTTATAAGCTGCTGCAGGACCTCAGGGCTGGGTGGGACCGGAGAAACTTCCTTCTACAGAGATCATTCCACTCGAAATTGTATTCATTCCCATATGCATGTGTCCTAATTAGGGTTACAATTGCTATGATGAAACACCATGAATGAAAGCAAGTTGGGGAGGAAAAGCTTTATTTGGCTTATACTTCTGAATCATAGTCCATCACTGACAGAAGTCCTGCCAGGAACTCAAGCAGGGCTGGGACCTGGAGACAGGAACTGATGCAGAGGCCATGGAGGGGTGCTGCTTACTGGCTTCCCTTCCATGGCTTAGAATCACTAACTAAGAAATGCCCTACAGGCCTGCCTATAACTAGATCATTTTCTCAATTGATGCTCCCTCCTCTGCCATGACCTTAGCTTGTGTCAAGATGACATAAAACTAGCCAGCCCAACTGACCTCTTGTCAACTTGACAAAGGAATATATCACTTGAGCCATACCTTCCTTTATTATTCATCCCCAAGATCTCATATTGGAACATTATGGCAGCAGAGTATGCTCTATGGACTATGTGCTGCTATGAATGCCTGGAGTACTTGAAACCCAAGTTGGGAAGACTCAAAATGCTGGGCTGAATTAAATACCTGATGAGGATAGTAGTTATTTCAGCGAGTTGGGGTCAGCATGCAGTCAGTACTTGGCTCTGGAAAACCATATGGTTCACTTCTTCATCTCAAAGTATGATAAGGAAAACTGGTACCAAATTATCTCTGATTCAGTATTCAAGAGCTCAGTTTTAGCCTACCAGCCATGTAACAGAATGGAGTCTCATCAACCCAGCAGAGAATGTGGTGACATCTTTTGCTAATGTTAGATGGGTAGTCACAGAAGAAAGAGCATATTCAATAGACTCAGACCGGAGGTCAGGTCTGAGCCTACCCTTGAGGATGAC
>CABHPQ010151577.1:17250-52098 GCA_902168405.1 Peromyscus aztecus
CTGGTTCTGGAGTCCCGTGGGTACTGCCAAGCATATTCAGTTGGTTCTAGAGTTGTGTGGGCACTGCCAAGCATGTTGAACTGGTTCTGGAGTCCCATGGTCACTGCCAAGCATGTTGAGCTGGTTCTGGAGTTGTGTGGGCACCACCAAATATGTTCAGCTAGTTCTGTATCACCTTTCCTCCTCAGTATTCATCGAGTAGGCTGGAGTTAATTTGCATATTTCTGCTGTAATCTGTTAGAAAATCCATTCTTAGGAAAATATACAAATAAATAAGTAGGAAAATACTGTATTAGGATTAGTTTGACCCTCTATCTGTAGTGATAATGAAAAAAATCACTTTAATACACATGTATAGACACTTCCTCCCTGGAAATCCATTGAAAATAATGATTTGTTGCCTTCTCTTAATGCTTCTGAAAGATATACCAATAACAAATGTGTTCTGGAACACAATTGTCTATATAATGTGATATCTAGCTAGCAGTTAGAAGGCATCTTCAAACGAGAGTGATGTGTACTTTACCCCACCCACTTCTCAAAGGCCAATCCACTTTCTTTATTGTTGTTTTCATATAGAGGAGACCTCTGATGTTCATAGACAATACAGTTAAAGATAATTACATGTTACCCACATAACACCATTGCAAGGCACTCATGAAATTGGTAAACAGAGAATTGTATGTTGACTAACTTCAAAGAGTCATTGTTTGGGGTGACCTGGGATTTGTAAGACAAAAGTGTGCCTGATTTCATGGTCAACCATGCTACTGTATCAGCAGCCAGAAGAGTGGAAGACCTCGTTTCAGTTCTTCTGTACTGTATATGACCTTCCAGCTATTTTCTTTTCATCTAGGAGACTTCATCTTTGGCATAAGCTTTTTCTTATTTAAAACCATAAACTACCACAGTTATACAAATCTCACCACAAAAAAAAGTAAAAATCTACCTGCAGAGTTCCACTAGTTACTGATATCCACTGAATTACATAATTCGTTAAGGGGCACTTAACATTTGTTGGAATATATTTTCTGTCAAAAGTCTCAGATTCTTTCATATATTTCTATACCAGAAGTTAACCATTTCTTTAATTTTCAAATAGTGTTTACATATTACTTCAGTTGTACATTTTCACACTGAACATTTACAACTGTTTCCTTATACCAGGATCCCACCAAGGTTAAAGCATTTCAGTGGCACATTTCCAAATCATTCAAGGATAAGAAGGCCAAAGTCACTCTATAGGCATTGCAGAGGCACAGGAGGAAAGGAAGCATCCATTTCTCCATCACTCAGTCTTGATAGGTTCTTGTGTCTAGCTAGACATGTCTTCATTTACTCTAGATTATTTGAGCAGTTGGATTATACCTGTAACAATCTCTTATGGTGCTTTCTATTTCTTTGGCACCAGTTGTGATAGGGGATGGAATCCCAAGCCCTGGCCACACGAAGCAGCAGAGCTGAGTTTGGATGGAAAGGGATAGAAACTGTATCAGCTACCTTGTTGCTGTGATGGAATGCATAACAAAAAGGAATTTAAAGAAGCATTTACTTGGGGTTATAGTTCCAGAGGATTAACACAGATGATAGGGAAGAAGAAATGTCACACTGCAAGATCAGGAAGCTAGTTCACACATTTCATCCACATATAGAGAGCAGGGAAGTGGGAAGAGACCATAAAACCACAAAGCCCATGCCCACTGACGTATTTATGTCAGTAAGGAGTATATATTTGTATACCTCCAAAACTTTCCACAATCTTCCCAGGAGAACCACCAACTGGGGACCAAGCATTCAAAAACATAAGACTATGGGGAATAATTCTTACTTAAGCCACTCAATTTCACTTTGAGATTCCATAGGATCATGGCCATCTCATGATGCAAAGCATATTTAGTGTAACTTCAAAAGTCCCCATGATATTTAAGTCTTAGGCCTTCACAAAAGTCACTTCTAAAACTCAAAGGTATCTCTGTGACTACCTGTAAAATCAGAAAAACAATTACATACTTCCAACATATAATGACACAGAATATATATTCCCATTCCCAGGAACATAGGCATAGTAAGGAAAGATTAGGCCAAAGTAAGACCAAAATCTTGCAGGGAAACCATCAAATCCTATAACTCTATGTCTGAAATCAGGGGCTTCAGGTTCAGAGAATATAAGTGGTTCCTCCTGTCCAGCTTTGTTGTTTTGGGGGTTGGTTATATTCCCTGTACATAGCTTTCCTTGGCAGATGTCTCAAAACTCCGTCATTTTTGACATCTTGGCGCCTCCATTTCAACACAATCTTTTTCTTTACAGCTTCATGCAGTGGCTTCTCAGTCCCCTTCAAGGAATCCAAACACAACACACATTTCTGGGAATCAGAGGCTCTCTGAAACCATGGAGTGTAAGCAACCACAATCTTCTCAAAAACTCTTGCTTCTAAGAGCGCTGCCATGTAAAAGATCCTGATAAGTTCTGCTGCCTGCTTGAGGAGGAGCTTTGATTCCCTGTATCACATGTGCAACAGCTTTCTCATTCACAAGTTAGAAGATTAGCTGGATGGGGTTTTCACCTGAGGCTAGCTTTCGTATCTTTTCAATGCAGGGCAGGAAGCTTTTATTTAATGGCACTGATCTCCTTAATAGTTACAGACTCTTTCAGTACATGTCTTGTGGGCATCCTTAAACTTCTTAGTGTTCTTTATTCACCAATGCACATTTTTGTGTTTCTTTCTAACCAATTTGCTCTTTTTCATTATAGATCTGCAAAAGAGTAATCAGTAATCACCAATCACAGAATCAATGCTATGTTGTCATGAAATTTTCTTCACCAAAAAAATTAGTTTATTATTTTAATTAATTTAGTTCATTAATTTAGCCTCAAGCAAGTTCCTAAGCATAGGCAGAATGAAGCTGTATTCTTTGCCGTATCACATGAAGGGCCTCTAGCACAGCTGTCAAGAGCTTTTGTTCTCTGAAATCCCAGGAGTCAGGTCTGCACTATTCTCATTACTCTCAGCACCACTGTCTTCCAGACCTTGCTTACAGCATCCAACTGCCCTTATCATCCACACATTCAAAGTCTTCCATAGTCCTTCATAGTGAAGAATGTCAGGCTGTCTATAGAAACAGCATCACCAATCTTTTACCAGTATCTGGATAAGTTGTTTTTTATTGCTGTGATGAAATAATGTGACAAAAAAATCTATGTAGAGAAGAAAGGGTATTTTGGCTTGAAATTCCAGAGGACTAGAGTCCATAAAAACAGAGAGCATGGCATGGCCACAAGTATAGAAAGCTGCCCAGCCACAGTTCATGCATACACAGGAAGAAGAGAGATTGGGCAAGAAGTAGGACTTAGCTCTGTCATTAAAACCCACCCCCGTGGTTTGGTTCCTCTAGCAACAAAGGTTCCATTCCATAACTCCCCTAAGCTGTGCCACCAACTGGGAACCTATGTTCAAGTGCATGTACCTCTATTCCTTATTAAAAACACTTCAGAAATCTACCTTGAAGAGACTTAAAGTGTCACATGGAGTGTTAGGCTGGGCAGAAACATAACAGAGAACTCTTTTTCATCTCTACAAATGGTGGCTAGTCTCCATGACCCTTAGGGCCAGGTCAATGGGCAATATTTGTAACTCTCAAAACCTTTAACTGGAATTCATCATCATATGAGCCTGGTGAAATCAAGTATAGCTTTTTAGTGTCAAGTTATGCCTTCATTTTTCTTCTATTTATTAGATAGAGAATATGGAATCACTAACCACAAATGTAGGTGTTTTAATCTACACTATAGGAGAATGATCACATTTTATCTAAGAAGCCAAGGAGCATCAGAATAGCTGGGATAATTTCTAAATTTTAAGACTTTTTATACATAACATTCTCTAAGAGACACAGAGCCATTTCTTTATTCTGGTAGGAAGGGATCACATGTAAACTTTGGCCTAAGACATCTCTCAGTGTAGATTGCTATATTAGTAAGCAGCATCTTCATCAATTATGCTAATGTTGAAAATTTTGTTGAGAAGCCAGTTTTAGGAAAAACACATGGATAAATTGAAACAAAAATGAGCTGCTGTGTGAGTAGAAGTTGCATGCTATACCATTGTCAATGAGAAGCTCATGGGAAGATGCACTTGGGGGGATTTTTCTGATGTAATGCATTTTTAAGTACCAGGTTAGCCTTCAGTTTTTTAATGAAATCAAAGACAGAACAATTAAAACATTCCTGGAATACCTAGTTAGCACTTAAGATGCTTATGAAAGAAAATAATACGCAATTAATAAATTTGATGAATTCCTCGCCTCTACTACATTTTATTAAATTATTATAACTAAGTCTGCAAGATGGCTCAGTGGGTAAAGGTACTTGCTACCAAGACTGACAATCTGAGTTTGAACCTTGAGATCAGCTCATGGGAAGAGAAAACCAATTCCCACAAGTAGTCTTCTGACCTAAACAAATAGACTGCAGCAATAATGCTGGCACGTATGAACACACACACACACACACACACACACACACACACACACACACACTCATGCATGAGAGAGAATCCACAAACAATAAGCAAATAAATATAACTAAATTATTTTAAATAATAAAGAAAAATAAGGGTTAATAGGATGGCTTGGTAAGTAAAGGCACTTGAAGCTCTTGTCCCCAAGCCTTACTACCACAATTTGATCCCCAGGACACACATGGTGGAAGGAGAAAACTGACTCTACAAATTGACTTCTACATGAATATACAGTTCTACACACACACACACACACACACACACACACACACACACACAAATATGTATAAAATATTCTGAAAATATGATTAAAATAAGATCTCCTCACTACTTACTAATATATGCATTTACATTTTCTAAAATAGATACTTTTACTCCTTTTAAATCTCCATGGAGCCTTTCTCCACACCACACATTTTTTAAGTCAACAGAAATGTCATATGAAGCATGTAAAGTAGTTAGAGTTCAGAGAACTCACACTGGTGAAACTACTACTTCTATAAACTTCAGCTCATCATTTTGGTATTAAGACATACCCAACTTGATCTTTGGAAAATAACAATGAAAGATAACTACACAATTAAATTTGCTTCAAATGTTGTGAAATATACAATTAGGCCAGGTTATCAATGTTTATATGTCTAATCAAGTGTGGAATAAGGATTAGTAGCAAATTTCATATGAAAAATTATTGGTAATTTTTTTTTCATTTCAAATTTTCTTTATTTTTGCTATTTTCCTTTTTTTCAATTTGAACAGTTTTTGCATTTCATTAAAAATCTCTTTAATGGGCTGTAGAGATAGTTCAGTTAACAGCATTCACTGCTCTTTCAGAGGACCTGAGTTCCATTTCTAGCACCCACTTGGTGCTGGAACTCACAACCGCCTGCAATTTTAGTTCCCGTGGATCTGATGTCTTCTTCTGGCCTCTGCAGGCACCAGGCATGCACACACTGCACGTACATGCATGCAGGCAAATCGTTCATACACAGAAAGTAAAAATAAATTAATCTTAAAAAGAAAAAATGTTGCAAAACATCTATTTGAATTCATAGTTTACTGACTTGAAGTTTTTGGTAGCTTGCTGTGTGGTTGAAGCAGTCAGAATGGACTTCCTTTTATCCCTTGGGTCTCTTGTGGTGTTTTCATTACTCTTAACTTTTTTTTAATAAATATTCTTATTTTATAATTAATTTAATTTTACATATCAGCCACAGATTCCCCTGTCCTCCCTCCTCCCACCCCCAGGCTTCGCCCCCAATCAACCCCCCATTCCCACCTCCTCTAAGGCAAGATCTCTCCTGGGGATTCAGCCCAGCCTGGTAGATTCAGTTGAGGCAGGTCCAGTCCTCCCCTCCCTGCACCAAGGCTGAGCAAAGTGTCTCACCATAGGCCCTAGGTTCTAAAAAGCCAACTCATGCACCAAGAATAGGTCCCGGTCTACTGCCTGGGGGCCTCCTAAACAGTTCAAGTTCATCAACTGTCTCACTTACCCAGAGGGCCTGGTCTAGTTCCATGGGGGCTCCTCGGCTATTGGTTCACAGTTTATGTGTTTCCACTACTTGGCTGTTTGAGAATCCAGCATCCACTTTAGGGTGTGTAGTACTATCCTTTTCTTACATGTGTACCTACATCCCCCACTAAATCTTATTGGATATCATTGTATCTACATAAAAACATATTTTAATAAACTCTATACTATGCTCCAAAAAGAGAGAGGTGAGGGGAGAGAGAAAATGAGGAAAACTCTTATTTTTATAAAATTTTCTAAAATATTTCCAGAATACATATTTCATTTATAGAAAAATGTGGAAGTGTTACATTAATTACAATCATGCTGTTATTTTATTCAAAAACAAACAAGAAATATATAGGGTTGGTTCAAAAGTTAAGAGAATGAAAAGCAAGGGATGAGCAGTCCTGGTTTGTGAATGAGTCCAATGTGCGGATACCCCCCTCTCCTCCCTGCTAACTACTTGATCATGCCATTGTCAGTTAGGTGAGTGATCACTCTCCTTTGCATAGTTAAGAAAACTAAACCTCAAGAAGTGAAAGAAAGTTATGCTTTGTCATACAATTTTGGGGCAAAATCTATGTGCAACTTAAAAAAAATATGGAGTACTTAATGTTTACAAATACATAGCTATTATCTTACAGTTTTTATCATGTTTGTCCAAACTCATCATCTCCTCCAAGTTACTCCTAACTTCTAATTGGGAATCTGTGGGGTGCTGAGAATATATTAGAGTCCAAACAGAAACTGTCTAAATAATATGTAAACTTAGATTAAAACTTACATCTGAGGAGACTATATATGAAATACATGCCTGAGAGAAGTAAGAGCAAACAAGAGCATGACTGGGAGGACACTGGTCTGATTGTCTTGTCCAACAGTGTTTTCTTTTTTTTTAATCACACATTGGACTCAAATATATTCTTTATGTCCTGTCCTGAAACATACATTATGGCTGAAACTATAGTAGACTGCTGTGGGATAATACCCACATACACTGTAAAGATTTGTCACTTGAATTGGTGTAATAAAATGCTGACTGACTGCTAGTCAGGCAGGAAGTATAGGTGGAGTGACCAGACTAGGAGAATTCTGGGATAAGACAGGTCACCAGCCAGACTCAGAAGAAGCAAGTTGAGAATGTCGGACTGAGAAAAGGTACCAAGCCATGTGGCTAAACATAGGTAAGAATTATGGGTTAATTTAAGTGTAAGAGCTAGTTAGTAATAAGCCTGAGCTACTGGCTGAGAATTTATAATTAATATTAAGCCTCTGAGTGAATATTTTATAAAAATGGCTTGCGCATGGGTGGGACTAGACAGAAACAAGAAATTTCATTCTACAGTTGACCATCTGTACTCAAAGAGTCTACATCTACATATTAAACAAATTCATTGACAGACTATGGAAAAATTGTGTGTGTGTGTGTGTGTGTGTGTGTGTGTGTGTGTGTGTGTACTCAATAGGTACAGACAAGTTTTTGTCAGCAACCCTTAAACAACACAATTCAATAATTATCTATACAATGTCTATCTGTGTTTGGTGTTATAAGCAATCTGGGGATGATTGAAAGCTTTTAGTTAGACGACTGGGAGTTAGCTGAAAACACTATGTTATTTTATATAAGGTAGTTGAGTGTCCAGACATTCTGGTGCCCATAGAGGTCCTAGAACCAATCTATAGACACTGAGAGATGACTAGATACAAATATAAGTTCTGTGCTATTTCTTCACCTGTCCGTATTGCCCTTACATCTAATTGAAATAAACTAAACTGAGAATCTCAGGGTTTGGATTGCTGAAAGGAATGAAGTAAACTTTTAAGACTAGGGCATGCTATGGAGTTGGTAGTGACTCTGGTCCTGATTTCTCCCATAGAAGAGCATTCAAAAGCAAGATACCATTGTGAGTTGGGAGAAGCAAACACAAAGTTAGGAATGAAATTCATACACCAACCTACAAGCAATGTTTTGTGAAAGTGAATTATATACTAAATGTAGAATGGGCTTACAAGTGAGGACCTCATGGGGTTGTGGAAAAATTTAACCTCATGTGTGCTCATGGGGGATCTGGTATTTGCCCCTTTAATATTTTAATCTACCTTTGACCTTTCTTGGCTTCTACAAGCCCTGGAGAGATACTATATTTTGTGTTTCCCTCTTATGAACAATGCTTTTCTTTTTCCAAGAACAGAACCTAGAATGATATGATCCAATTACATTACAGATTAAAAATGACTTCTTATTAGCAGCTTGAGAAGTAAACAACCAGTTTAAATTACTTCTTCATAAAAATATATTCCCTTTTTATTTTTTATTATTTCTCATTATTTATTACAATTTTTTAAATTAAAATATCATTACATCACTTCTTTCTCAGTCCCTTCAATTTCTCCCATGTCTCTCTCTTACTCCCTTTCAAATTGATGGCTTTCTTTGTATTATTATATATATATATAAATGCATAGATATATAAATATAACCTGCTAAGACCACTTGGTATGACTGTGTTTTATGTGTATATGATTTCAGGGCTGACCATTTTGTATTGAATAACCTATTAAGATACTACAGATTATCCAACAAAAACTCCATTACTAGGCATGAGAAACATTGTTTTTTGGGTTGATCCATATAGTGCAATGATTCACAAAGCATTATAGGCTATTGCTGTTGGGTTTTGTTGCTTTTCAGAGGTTGAAGGTAGGTTCCTATTGCCAAAGGCAGCACATACTTAGGACACAGAACTCAGAAGGTTTGAGCTGGATCTTACTTGAACATCTCCTTCCTGTGGTCCAGCTTTCATATTTTAATTTTGGATATATTTGTTTTTAATCTTTGACAATTTTATACATCGTATTACCTACCATGACATACTCAAATCTTCCCAAGTCTGCCCTCCTACATCCACCTCCCACCTTTCTCCCCTTGTTTAAAAAACTAACCCACAGAATCTAACAAATCTTGCCCTTATATGCATTAGTATGGGGGCACCCAGTGGAACATGGTCAACATATGAGAGAATACTTACCTAAAGAAAACTGACTCTCTTCTAGCAGCCATCACCTATCAATTGCACTTCATCTATTGTGGGTCCTCATGTGCTCCTCCTCAATACGTATTGGAGTGTTGACCAGAATGATCTTGTGTAGTCTTATGCAGGTTACCACAGCTGTTGGTGAATTCATGAGCACAACAGTCCACCCTTTTGAAGAGACATTGTTTTGCCACAGTTCTTTCTGGTCTCCAAGTATCACAGTTTTATTATTTCACAATGTTCCTTGATCCCTACGTGGAAGGGTATTATACAGATGTCTCATTTATGGGTGAACACTGTATACACATTTACTCTCTGCACTTTGACCAGTTATTAGTATCTCTTTTAACCACTGTCCACTGTACAGAAAAATGCTTCTCTACTTAGGATAGAGCTACATAACTCTATAAATATGAATATGCTTATTTAAGGGGCTGGAGAGATGGCTCAGTGGTTAAGAGTGCTCACCGCTCTTTCAGAAGCTCCTGGTTCAATTCCCAAGACTCACAAGACAGCTCACAACTGTCTATAACTTTAGTTCCAAGGAATTCAACACCCGTACACAGACATACATGAAGGCAAAACACCCATGAACATGAAATAAAAATTAATAAATCTTATTATTATTTAGAAGGCAGTTTGACTCTATGTACACTTTGAAAAATAATAGTAGGTGGTTTATCCCTACTATGAGTTTGGCTAGATTTGTGATACTAGATATGAGTTTCCGCTTGTGAAGTAGACCTTAAATCCCATAAGAAAGTGGTTGGTCATTATCATAGCAAACTAATAATTAAATTTTAGAACAAGTACATTCATTATTTATTGATTCATTTCTTATTAATATAACAAACGCCTTTGGAATAATGGACTTATATATGCACTCATATATATTATATGAGTACCATATATTTATGTGATATAGATTTTTATATTAATATCTATTATATATCATATATATTCATAATTTAATTCAATGAAACAAATTAGTACCCTCACATATCTAGATATTAAAACTCTTATGATTCAGAGACTGACATAACCTTTACAGCTTAGGGATTGACCTAACTGAGTGGCCAGAAGTGCCAAAATTGCAGACACATATAACAGAAAAGTTGGGATCAGGTGGGCCATGTTCTCTGATAGAGAGATGAAGATACACCAGTAACAACCAGGAAATTCAGTAAGTTTATTTTATTTATCTGAATTGAGAAGGCAGGGTTATTGTATACAGCTAAGTGGAGAGACAGGGTTATGTCTATAACTGAATGAGAAGGTAAGTCCAGCACATCTAGCTGAACAAGGAAGCACGTTTAGGTCATCTTAATAAGGGGTATTTGTAGAGGGGCAGTCTCGGTCTGTAACATCTGGGAAGAGGAAACTGCAGTCAACATTTCTGCACCCTGTCAACATCTACATACAGACCAGGGGAAGGCTTAGCCATTCCCATGGGTTTGAGGCGTTAGCATCCTTGATGTGCCCATGCTCATTTCAACAATATTTGTTCATTCCTGGCTTCATCAGCTCCTTGCACATTCACCCAGATTTTTTCCACTCCCTACAGGAGGCATAAGTTTAAAGAAACTACAGAGATAACTGTATATATTTTTTATTATATACTATATATATATTATTATAGTCATGGCACACTCTATGAAACACTTAAGGAATGGCTATCAGGTAAGAATATTGATGTACATAAAGTTGTTTTTATTACTTTTCTTCTTCACTTGAGAAAATTTCTTCAGAATGCCTGAAGCAGATCAAGGAGAGTTGCATTTTGTTGTTATTGTTGTTTTTAAAGTTATCTCAAGGTTGTATGAGACAGCATATAGAAGAGAAAGACTTGGCTGGGATCCCTGTGATGGGTGACATGCTCACATAGGTAACTGGGCAGTGCCTGCAAGTTTAAACTGAATCCTGTTATAGCAAACAAGAACATTTTCAACAACCATTGTTGAATTATCTCATCTGTTAAGCCCTGTTATGCTGTGACTAAATATATAGGAGGATTAACAAAATACACACATCTGGGACCTCTAATTTATTATTTAAAGCATTTCATGGATTCTACCCAATAACATCCTCAATGAGTCTTTAAAATTATAAAAAAAATACTGTATTGGTTCTAAATCCAAATAAAATATTTTCTGTGTAATTTGACTGACTTCATTTTGAATGCCACTGTGGGAACTATGAATGGTAGATGAGATACTGTATCTGCTTCTTTCTTCAGGATTACGAAAAGTTTTAAAGAACATGTTGTTCAGCCTCATTGATTAAAATGAGTAGTGCTAAAGGGTTGGGGGGGGGCGGGGATCCTTCTGCAACTGAGATAGTTCATGCTTGGCAGTACCATGACCCAATATAGGCTGCAATAAATCTGAATTAACTCCAAAGAGGAGTCTTGGTTGCAGTCTTGTAGATAGGGTGGTGGGAAGTAGAAAGCAGAGGTTGGAACTTCACCCATAAATATAGACATTTCTAATCTTCCCTGCGACTCAGAAGTTTATCACATGTCAGAAGAAGGGAGAGCATAAGGTTCCAAGGTCTGCCTCATGCTTAGCTTCCTGAAAACCTTGGCTCACTCTGTCTTCATTGAGATCATTAAAATTCTCATTGTATGACTATTTGCAACTAGTGAACCAATGTGCAGAGGTAAAGGCTGTGGGTCTTTTATTACTAGAGAAAAATAGTTAATAATTATAATGAATTATAATTTGTTGACAGAGAATAATCACTATTAGAAAATATAAACTAAACATGCATTCATTTAGTCTTATAACTTCATTCATTTGATGGATGGATTTTTAAGCTGCCAAGAAAAACATGAGAATGCTACAAATATTTTAATAAATATGGTATGCATTGAAACTCACTCATGTTTCTCATATGCTTCCTATAAAACTGTACCCCTAGATAAATACCAGCCTAAAATAACACTCTCCTGGCTCAGATTTGTATGGGTGTTAGGCATTTCTTTAGTAGCTCTCATTTATGTTGGAAGCTTCAAGCTTGGTGTCGCTTTTAAGTGAGCTAAATGCGATTTGATGAACAAGGAAGACCCTAACTTAACTACTGTCTATTTTGAATTTAATGGCTCATTTTATTAATAACTTCCTTGTAAGGCAGTCTCTATTATATTTAAAAAATGCTTGAATTCCTAATTGGACGGCTAATCCTATTTTTTGCATGGCTAGTCAATTTGGTACAGTAGGTTTCAGCAAGTGCTCACTGAGTGCATTAGTTGAGGCATTTGCTTCTTCTGTTTTTCTTCTCTGTGTGCATCTGGCCTGGCTGAAAGTTCCCAATGTGCACATTGTCAGATCGGCATTGTGGTTTGGAAGAACAGATACTTATTTAGGGATGCTGGCTTGTTGATTTTCTCTTAAGTGTTTTAATGGTGGGGCATACAGTAAAATCTTTAGATATTTATCTTTTCCTCTTACTAGTTTTTTTTTCTTTTTTTTAAAAAAGAAAATGAACCCTTTCTATAAATGCTGTAATTTTATAAATGTCATAAGGTATATAAGGTGTAATGGTTAGATTCATGTATAAAAAGACCCTCAGGTTCCATCTAGAGAAAGTAGTTCTAGCAGGTAGAGTTGCCAAAAATCCAGGCAAGCAAAATAGAGGGCAAATTGGAGTATGGCTGAGACATGGTTACTAACTTTAAACTTAGCATAAGTCGACCTTTGGGAGGAAAAACCCTCCAGGGAGAGGTCTAGAAGTTTTCTAAATTGAAGCTGAGGACTAGGTCACATTCTCAGAGTGTACATGCGTATTGTTTAAGAACATGGGAATGAGTTTGATCATTTTAGTGTTTGTCCACCTTCCTTACAAAGCCCCCTATTACAACACCACTTCCAGAGAGCTCTGAAGCTGCACTAGAGCACACAAAGCACAGCCCACAAGGTCCGCCTCTTACCTTCACCAGACAGCTTCATCCTGACAGAGATGGTTTACATAATGGTCGGTTTCAATGAGCAGCTAGGAATTTAATACCAGCATTGACTAAGAAGAAGCACAAAGAATTATTGGGAATTTTATTTTCATGGGCTGATTTAAACTAGAGCAAAATGCTCAAGGAATTAATCTAACATTCTGATCCGGATGTTGGCTTTGCCTTGTATCAACCAGATTTTCTTGATCAAGGTCGGGCAGGTAATATAGGAAGAGTTTTGTCTGTGCTTCCTGAAGAGGGAAGCCAATGAAACAATTTAAAATGAGCCAGAAAACCACACTGCTAGGTACTTAGCACTCTGTAAATCACTGTCTTAGTTAACATACTTCACTCTCTAGGCAAATAATAATGGACTACCTGCTAACTAGGAAAGAGGATTATAGTCTCCATGTAACAAGCAAGGAAGCTGAGATTCAGCCTAATGATGGATAACTGTAGTGATTCAAACACAAGCAAGGCCTGTGCCTGGCGACAGGTCACTACATGGGCATGTCTGGAGCAAGTGCTAGGCCACCATTTGCAATTTAGGTTTAATTTGGAAAAAGCAAACATATCTTATTTTTCTCCTCTCTTATTTATAAAGATTCTTTATTCTTGATCTTTAGATATGTCTAGACTCCAGCTGGTCTTTTCTGTCCCCATTGCAATTATTCAAGAGCAGATATTATTCATTTTCTGGATGATTTACCTTGGGGTTCCTAAATGTTCCTCTACCATAGCACAATGTCTGACATCTGTGAAACTCCTAATAAATACCGATGTTATTTTAGGACAATAGTTATTTATGTATTATAGAAACCATCTTTCATATGCAGGAGCCTACAATATGACCAGAAGTAATTTTGTATGTCCAAAACATCTCAGCTTCAATCTACTGTGACTTGAGGAAAATACTCAAATTTGACAAGACAAGCTAACTTTCTAGATAAGACCTGACTCCCCCCCAAACAAACAAACAAACAACAACAAAAAAACCCAACATCTTGAAAACAAAGGAATAGATGGCCCAGGAATGGGTACATGAGAATCTACATTACGGCTGGAGAGGAACAATTCCGCAGGTGAATTATGTAACTGTGGACACAGATTCCAACGGCAATGTCTCAGTGGATGGCTGCCTCTGATTCTCACTGAGAACCTGACAGAAATGTCTTCCTATGATCTTAGTACTTTGTTCCTTTCTGGGATGGCAGCAGGGATTCTGGACTAATATCTACACAAACGGGCCTTTGTGAAGCTTTTCTCACTCCATAGAACATTCATTGTTCTGTGGATCAAAGCATGATTTTAAAACTGTAAAAATATTTTAGTAGAATCAGTAAGCTTACTAAGTTGAATATTGAAAAACATTAATTTTTGTCTATCATTAGGATAATTCCAGGTGGAAGGAAGGCAAGAAAGCTGGAGACAAGAGAGAGACATCTTTACGGAAGAGAATAAAAGGCAGACTAAACATGGTTGTAAAATAATATTTTGTTTTAGATGGTAGAGAGCCAAAGCCGGTCTTCTCGTCTTGCAGATGGCTGAAGCGCCTTCACCTAAGCTGTGCCTGTCAGGGGAATATCTGCATGCCTTGCAGAGTTTCCAGTGAGACGGTCTAATGGTGAATAAGAAGACAGCGAGAGGACTGTGACACTTGAAAGGTCTGACAGTCTGCGGCTGATTGCTGATAGTGTTAGAATAGACTTATTATCAGCTGCTATGCACCTTATCAGAATGAACATGCCTCTTTGAAAATTAAAGTATATGAAAAAGGACATCTTGTATTTCACTTTTTGATAGTTTTCCTTAAAATGCACCTTTAAAAAAAGAGAGGAGGAACTCCTTATCATTTAAAGTACTTTTTCTACTTGATTAAGTTCCCTTTCCTTCTTCATGCAAGGGGGGAATGAAAGACCACGAAATATCCAGGGGTAGCATCAAAGACACATTGTTGGTATTATTCAACACCAGACTAGGGAAATCAGACAGAAGGATTCTAGGTTTGAAATAAGGAGTTTTACAAACCACAAGGAAAACGCAAGCAGCAGGGAGTTTTAAAGCTGTCTTTGTTTGTTCCTTTGTTAATATCTTGCTCTGCTAGGTTTACAAATCCTAAATAAATAGAAATTAGTGCTCCTTCCTTTGCAGTCCATTTGCTTTAGATGTTTGCCTTGAGGGACATTTGTGTATTCTGCTAATGGCTGCAGCAGAGTGCTGTCTCATTTTCATTCTGGCAAAAAGAAGGCCGTCACCATGGTTACAGTTTCATTTGCTAGAGAGAAACTGATGGCTGTTAGTGATCCCATCATAAGCAACTTCTGTCAGATTTCTTATCAAGTAGACATATTTTGACAAAGTGAAAGATAACACTGTAATAAGAGAACTGAGTTGCAACTCTATGCAATGAACCATTTAGCATTAAATGAAATGTGAAACCACATTTTAAAAACCGAAGGTGGGGAGAAAAGTAATATTTATAATTTACACACACACACACACACACACACACACACACACACACACACACAGAATATTCCATCGCACAGTAATGACGGCTCCTTTTCTTTTCATTGTCACAGTAACCCCAGCAGGATAATATCGATTGAGGATCATAGAAACCATCATGAATGAGGCTGCTGGAAGCTTCCATGGGAGAATATTAAGCTTTTGCTTTCTACAACTACCTTACAGGAGTCCAGGGTTCTGATAGAAGCCACACACCATCAGTACCAGGTCAGAATATACTGATCAGAACTTGTAAATCATTTGGTCTGCAACAGACTGTTTTGTTCTGCTGAGGGTGCATTCTAATCCCCAAATAGACCAGTGAGATCAAGGGAAACATCTTGTTTGCAGTCTTGTGATGTTCCAAAGATAGCCACCACGACAGCTAATGGAACTGGGGAGAGGGGTGGAGCCCCAATATGTCCCTTGGAGGCTTTGGCCCAGCACCAAGATTAACTCACAGAGAGAGTCAAAGGTAGACAGTCAAGGTTAAAAGAATGAGTTCAAGGCCAGTAAGCAAAGCTTCTGAAGCATTTATCTGTGGGACTGCAGACTCTGTACCTACTCATTCCAGAGATTTTTTATTTTATTAAAATTTTATTAAAGTTTATTTTATTAAAATTGAAAGTAGAGACTAATGGGGGAATCCTCAAAAGAAAAGTCTTGAAAGTTTAACAGTTCCACCCTGTCTTGGCTTGTAAAGTAAATAAAACAGTGATGAACACTGTATATACTTCATGTTGAAGGAAAAAGAAATGATGACCTTCTTATATGCAAAACACAAGGGTAGAGTAAGCCAAGGATAGTCAACCCTGATGGCAAAGAGAAGGGGTATGGATGGGGAAGTAAAGGAAGGGATGCTGAGTGCCTTCTTGGGAATGCAGTTGTGAGGTCAATTGGCTCACTCGTTAATTTTACAGGAGGGCCACTTGAGTATATTGATTTCATTTTATAATTTTTTTGTCTTACCAATAGAGAAGCTGATGTTATCAGTGCCCAGAAGAAATCAGCTAAGTGTCTTTCTTCCTAAGCATTTGGGTTTTCAGTTTCCAGTTCCTGGACATATATCACAAAATATGTGCATATAAAATACAAAATGTAAGATAATAAATACTAATGCCTGTTAGTGTGACAAACAGAATCATGAAATAAGCAGGCAATAATAGAAGGCTGATATGGCTGAAGTCATCTGCTGATAACCAGATACTTTAGAAACTAGTGTGGATTTTTTCCTAATAATTGTGAAATTATTGATTACTTGGCTTTTCTGTAAAACATAGTATTTCGAGAAGTTTTCTGAGGTGCATGATATTAACACCTAAAAAGAAATCCATTTCTACACTGATGCAACTAACATTGCAATGTGGCACTGTGTTTAATGAACAAAATGTAACTCCCTGTTTGTATTGCCAAGGGAATCTTAAAGCTCATGCATATTTTTCACTTGCTATTTTTTAAAAGAATGTTTTGTCTTAATCAGTGAAATATAAAAGAGATGTCTTATTTTCACTCCACAGACAATTGGCAAGAGAGGTCCAGGTCTCAGAGTTGGTTATATTAGATAGCTTATTACATAGAATAATGCACAATTTCATTTATAGTCAGAGAATATAATACCTTCAATTTATAGACACAAAACAGATCAAATCACTTTATGAACGTGTGTTACTGATAGCTCATCTGTGTTTGCCTTACAAAATGGGAACAGATCCAAAAAGGGAATTTTTGATATAATTCTTCAATTACAAATCAGTTGAACATAAATCATAATTTTCCTGGTCACATACAATGCAATGGGAATTGTTGGCTTGTTGGCAAAAAAAGAGAATGCTTTTAGTGGAAAAAATCTGTAGAAAATAGCAAGATGGTACTTGGTCCTTAGTCAGGCTTTGCCCTGAGGTCATCTGCACCTGGCATGGTTTTCAGGGTAAAATAGGAATTTCTGGAATTAAAAGAAAATGTTCAATTTAATGTTTCTTTCAAATAAAGACATATCTCTCTGCCAGCTTCCAACCCAAGACAGATTGGTGTGAGAAGCAGCTGACCTGGAAATTAACAATCCTAGTGGGCACTGACCTCCAAAACATACAGAGACTCCATGCCTCCATAGTCCCTAAATATGATTATTCTGAATTCTAAAATGACTTTAATCACTAAATAAGAAAACAGTGCCTATAGAGACAAAGTAAATATTTAAAGAAAAAATTTTAATAATTCAGAGACTTGAAAAGTTTCCTTCAGCATTTTCATATCATCATAAAAGTTTTTATTCAACTCAAACTATATTATCTTCTCCAATTTTGTAGAATTTTGGTTTTCAGAGAATTTTAAGTGTACAGCAAACTTACTGGAAGGTCCAGGGGTTTGCCAGGCACCTTCACTTCGGAAACCACACAGAGTCTCCTATCCTCAGCATCTTCACTAGCGTGCATTATTTGTTGCCATCAGCACTGATAAACTAAGGTTTACAGGACACCATCACTGTCAAGAAGGTTCACTCATGGGGGGATACAGTCAGTCGGTGGGACAAACAGGTAATCTCCATAAAGCTACCTGTAGCTTAGAATCCTGCTACCCCAGAAGCCCTAAGGGTGGCTGTTTTGGCCTTTGCCTCTTTTCTAACCACTGCCAACCACTAATCTCTCTATAGGTCCTATAGCTCTGCCTCATCCACAACTTCACAAAGTAAGAATCAAACAGCACTTAGCTTTTTTCAGATTGGCTTCCTTCTTCCACAATGTAATATTTCCTCCATGTTTTACTTTAGAACAGTTATTTTTATCAACGAATACTATTCTATTGTCTGGATGTATCACAGTTTATCTAGTCTCTTGAAAAATGTACTGTTTGCTTCCAAAGTTTTGGTAATTGAAAAAAAAGTTGATATGAACATTTGTGTGAAAGTTTTTGTGAGGATATGGAAGCAGGCTTTTATCTCATTTTAGTAAATATCTAGGCCCACCACTGATAGATCATATGGAAAGATCGTTTTAACTTTTAAAGAACCTGCCAAACTGTCATGCAAAGTGGCTGTTCAGTTCCTACGCTTCTGCTTTGAATGAAAGCTCCTGCTCTTCTGCATCCTTGCCAGCATACGGTGTCGTCAGGGTTCTGGATTTTGCTCATTCTGACAGGATATAGCAGTGTCTTGCTCTTATTTGCATTTGTCTGATGGCATGCCATGGAGAGTGTCTTTCAGGCTTTGTTCACCCCCTGTTCATTTTTGTCTAGTAAATTAAGTAACCCAGCCTTCAGGACAAAAAAAACCTTTTCTTACATTATTGTCTGTTTTAATTACATTTGCAACACTATAATTTTTTAGAGTTCATGTACAACAACATTTTAATTATTAAATAATTCCTAAGGAAACACAGGGTTTTTGTTTGTTTGTTTTTTCATTTCAAACAAGTTTCACAAATGGACTTTAAGAATATCTTCTGGTTTAAAATTTTGTGATTTTGAATTTCAGAAAACTTGTAATGCTTGTATAGAGTCTTCTAAGTCAGGGGGCTGGAGAAATGTCTCAGGATGCTCTTGCAAAGAACTAGAATTCAGGTCCTAGTGCCCTTGTGCCTCACAATCACATGTGAGTCCAGCATCTGGGATCCAGTGTCTTCTTCTGGTCTCTGTTGACACTTGCATGTGCATATGTACTACGTGTGTGCATGCGTGCACACACACCCACTTCATTTTGAAGTTTTCCAATAAAATTAATTTTTTCATGATTATTATTTACATAAGGAAGTAAACTACACCAGGCTATTTTAGAACAATTAAAGCACACTTACATTTTTCTTCCATTTATTTCATTCCATTTTGGTTGAATTGCCCCTACTCATATTTGTCCACATGTGGGTACATGATAACTCAGGTGCACATAATTTAGACTTATGGCTCCAATAAGTGCACGATGTTCCCTGAAATGATGCACTCTCATCTTCTTCTGCATCCTATATTGTCAGTTGATTGGATCATCTTCATAGCCTTGTTGCTATAAGGGATGCTTCCATGGATGTCTTTCCACATGTGAATTCTTATTTGATGGTATCCATCTGAGAAATCCCAAAGAAGAAGTGAGTGGATTGTCTCTTGATTTGAGTTTTCATTTCTTTTTATTTGTGTTATTTAATATCTTAACATTCACTTTAATTTTCCAATGAAATTAAAATTTAGTGATATTGAATCCATTTATTTTTATAGCTTCACCATGACTGAAATTAGCTTATATTTAATTTAAATGATTAGTGAAAAAAGCTTACTTTCTTTGCTGGTGCGACTGAAGCAATTCTTATTCATTTGCTGGTTTTAACATCTGAAAAACGTGCATTGTGCTAGTATTTTCCTGCTTTGCAGATTTTCATAGTTGATAGTACTTTGTGTTTAACATCCAGGCTATGTGTTCTCTAAAGTCCTCTTCAGACACTTTGCAGTGGTGTGAAGATTTTCTCTATGTACCACTCAAAATAGGCATCACAATGATTGTGTCACAAGCTACTGAAACTCAACTGGTATGTTTTAAAGCGATGACACTAAGTACCTATGTATGGATAAACAACAACAACAATAATTTCCTTAAAATTTCAACATAAAGTATCAGGAGCATTATTCAGAACACCCAAAGCAGATTTAAACTGAGCCTGGATGCTTAGAGGCATGAAGCTAACCAAACTGGAGTCTAGAAGGGATTGGTTCATGGTTACAGGTTCCTCAAGTTTGTCATAAAGGCCACAACAGAAATTTATATTTGAATTGTGTAGTGAAACACAACAAGCTCAAGAGTATTCTTTCAAATAAATCAAGGAGAGTCTCTCCTACTACCCAGTGTCTCAAGATATACAGTGACAAAGCACGCATGTATGAAGGAAGAATCAATTCCCATCAACTATTATCTTGTAAATTGTAAGAGTCCCTTTGTGTATAATAATTATGGTGGGTTGTTGGCTAAGGAGAATATTTTCCTTAGGTATAAAGTTAAGAAGATTGTTGAAGAAAAGGGAATTTGGGGAATGGCCAATGATTTCTCATTTTCAAACATAAAAAAAAATACATTCCATTTACCCAAACAGGTATCTGAACTTTTACCTCAAAGGGGCTAAAACATCCTGTGAATAACTTGTTCCTTAAACCACAGCTCTGCATCGAACACTGAGAAAAGGAAGTCCATTCAAATTTTGTTTCTTTAAACCAGTTTTGCATCTTGGCTTCTCATCGAGGACAATGAAATTGGATGTTCAAGTCTCACGTTAATTAACTGCATCTGGATTTGTCCACTCTGATCTCTGGATAAAATTGATATATGACTTGATGTACCCAGTCATTTATTCTGCTTAATCTCTTCATCATGGAAACAGTGGCTCCAGGTTTGTTTAATGATGAGCAACTGCAGAAGGATATTTTAAAATTACCCTACTCAGCAAAGGTAAGAGTGAAATCATCCAAAAGGACATGCACAATATTTACTTAAAAAGAGTGATAATCAGGGAATATTGTCAAAGCATACCCTGAGTGTGGGCTGGGCTAAACAGCAAAGCACAAACATGCAATGCAAAACTGAAATCATGTCAACATGCCCAGAGAGACAGAACCTGTGCAAAACCCAGAGGAAAGTGGCATAAGACACAGATGGTACTTATTCTTAAAAAATTAACCTTTCCTTAACCAATCTGGAGAGTTCTGTAGCCAGAAAAATCGATATCTCAATAACCAGTCAGAGGCTTAATATTAATTACAAACTCTTTGGCCTAGGCTCAGGCATATCATTAACTAGCTCTTATAACTTAATTCAACCTATTTCTACTAGTCTATGTTTTGCCACATGGCTTTGTGGTGTTACCTGTGTTTCATTACATCTTGCTGCCACCTCAGTGTCCAGCATCTCCTCCGACTCCACCTTCTTCTCCTCTCTCTGCTTGGATTCCTCACCTGGCTCCATCCTGCCCTGCCACAGGCCACGGCAGCTTCTTTATTAACCAATGGTATCAACATATATTCACAGCATACAGAAAGACCATCCCACAGCACTTCCCCTTTTCTGTCTAATCAAAAGGATAGTTTTCATTTTAATACAGTAAAATTACATGTCACAAAACAATTATCAAGCAAGAATTATAGTTACAATATCTAGTCTATTTGTATTTAGCAAAATTAAAGAAAATACCCTATCATCTATTGTATTTTTGTGAGTCTAAAGTTTCATATCTAATTTACCTTTTATCAGGATGAAGGAAAACTATAATTACAACTATCTAGTCTTCAGCTCCATCAAAGACCCCAGAAGGATATAATATTACCTAAGTAAACTGGAAGTGCATTGTAAGCAACTTCCAAAATCCTAGAAATGACATAGACATCTGGCTGCCTGGACAGTTACCCAAAGTTCCTCTGTAATGTTGGGGAATCTATCATCAGCCTACAGGCCTAGAGTTTTCCTTAATCATGACAAAAAGTAATATGACACTTTAGACTCACAAAAATAGGATAGATAAAGGAGTATTTAATTTTGTTAAATATAAATAGACTAGATATTATAACTATAATTATTGCTTGATAATTGTTTAAGAAATGGCTACATGGCAAAACATAGATTGATAGAAACAGGTTACTTTAAGATGAAAGAGCTAGCTAGCAAGAAGCCTGAGCCATCGACCAAACAATTTGTAATTAATATAAGCCTCCGTGTATTTATTTTTTAAGCTGCTGTGGGCTGGGTGGGATAAGGAACCTCTAGCTACAGAGTTCTCTAATTTTGTTTATTAATATTACTTGTGCAGGTGCTTTACTAAACCAGCTACATGGACATGATTGTTAAGTATCTTTCTATTCCTTAAATTGTGTTAGTCAATGGAAAAGGAAGATTTTCAGATAGTTCTCAATTCTTGAAAACAATTTTCTTTCAAAAAATAAAAAGCTGTAACTTCTGATTTCTGGCATTATCTCTTAAGACTGTAGAGCAAAATCCAATTTCATAAAGTCTTTTCTTTTTTCCTTTTTTCTTCTTTGTTTCTTTCTTTGTTTCTTTCTTCCTTTTTTTCTAAAATTACATTTAAAGTGCATTGGCTTTAAATCAGGTGCCATCTCATCCTAGCTGAAAGGTGTTCACTTTATCCTAAAGTTGTATTTAATACAATCATAATGGAAAATTGTAGAACACTAAAATAGAAACAAAGTGGTATTAACAGATGTGATCTCACCAGGGTTCCATTTGTTAAAGAAAACATTGAATATTAATTAAAAGTTAATTAGAACTAATTGCCAATTAGAAAGAAAATGTAATTTGAAGCTACCCACAGACCTTCTACTATTATTACCTTTGAGAATACTGCACACCCGAGGGCTGGCGAGTTTGATACTTTCCTTCCTGTGGCAGCCCTGTGAAGTCCATCCATTTACAGTTAACTTGCAGCATTCAACCACAGAGCAGCGGATGCTGCCCAAAATGGAATCATTTGTGGAATACAGTCTCAAAGAAGGAGTTAGTGTTTACTAAGTGGGAATCTCATTGTGGCATTAAACAAAGAATTGAGAAAGGCAAATGAAATTGTTTATAGTGAAGTAGGAGATGCACACTGACTCCCCCATGCATTCCCATGCTAAGGACAAACTGATTTTTATTCCGGGATCCAGATTTCCTACAAGGCTCAGGTTAATGCTAATATTTGAATGCAGTTATATGACCAGAATCCAGAAACTGCATACACATCCAGAGCAGTACAACAGTTTCCTTCCAGTCCAGTGATACAGGCAGCTTTAGAATGAAAAGGCACAATAAATCTCAAAACTTTCTTCCTCCTTTTTGAAAGAATTTCCAATGAAAGAGCATACTCTTCTACTGGAGTGGAAACTGAGGCCGAGACTGGCAGCCATCTTGTCACTGGATCAAACTGAGACCAAAAGGCCTGATGGAAGTAGAGACCTGATGTCTTAAGACCCGGAGATCCTACATCTGGGACCTGACAATTAATTTCCTTCTTTCCAATTAAGTCATTTTGAGTGTTAAAACTAAAAAGTCTACCGACAACATAGTATGTTCAAGATATTTATAAAACAGACCCAGAAGAGAGGGTCATGTTCTCTTCCCATTCAAATTAAGAAAGCTTCCTGCTAACAAGACAGATATTGCTTCTGAAAGCATTCCTTGGTTGACTGTTGACATTGAAGATGACAGCGAACTTGGAAGTTTCTTGTTCTTGGCCATTAACTGGGCCCAGCCTGGAGCTATGAACTCACTCACCTAGCCACTGCTCGTAGCCTCTCAAGCCCCATGGAGGTTCAAATCATTGACCTCATAGAAATGGTAGTCTAAGAAGGAAATATCTTGTCAGAGGAAGAGAAATTCATTTTGAGCTTGATTTTTTTTTATGAAGATGCTCTGAACTCTGTTTCTTCCTGGGCCTTTCTGTGTGCTCGACTTTGACTTTGGCCTAAATCTTCTACACAGAAGCAGCTCCAGAAATTAAAATGCCACTAGTCATCTAATATTCTTCTGAGTGAAGATCTACAAGATGGCAAATGTGAGCTGGCTTCTCTTTGTTTTACATTTTAATTTTAAAGTCATTTACTGATTTCTTGCCAAAATTATCCTATATGTGTTCTTTCCAAAGACACACTGCCTTCCTTTCCTTTTTATTATGTGTGAGTGTACGTGAGTATGTTTCCGCACATGTGTGGCGAGCAGAAGACAACTTGTAGGAGCCATTTCTCTCTTGATACCTCATATGAAGCAAGAGTGAGCTTGGTGTCGAGCCCTTCGCCCGAGGAAACACACTGTCACTCTTTCTTTTGAAAGGTGAGATTCATGATTCTCTAGAAACAGGCTCCTTTAGTGAGTTGATTTCTTTGCCAAGTGAAGCCATGGCTTTTGTGTCTGGTTGACAGGACTTAAACACCTGAAAACATTAGCTCTATATAATGGGACAAATGTGGTAACTGATTAGAAATGATATTAAACACAGGAATCCTGGCTTGGCTCACTGATTTATGAGTGATGATTTACTAATATTTACATTATTTTAAAAGCCAAGTAAACTTCAATAATTTGCAAGAAACCTCACAGACTAGTTTTGTTTTCACATTGGGATTCTAATATATAAATAGATAAGTTTAAAAGTTTGGGAAAAACTATGAGACTTTGTTTTCATATTCTTAGCATAAATGCTGGACTTGAGTCCATATATTTATGAAATATGTCTCTTATCAGAAATATTACTGGTCTCAGTCTTTGTGCAGCTCTAAGAAGCTTACACAATAAAATGAAATCCATATTACAAAATCTTGATGTTTCATTGTGACCCAAAAGTTCCATCAGTGAAGTTTAAATGCAGTTAAGATAGGTTACTCAGATTCCCAATACCTTAACAGTCTTTTTACCTTAGAGGCTGTAAGAAATATTTAATATTTTACTTATGATTCACAAAGGCCTTGTCCTTTTTTCCAAGTCTCTATATTACTCTGTGAAAGAATTCCATAAGAAATGTGCAGAATCTTATCACCAGATAGAAAACTCTTTTTAACACATTTTTCTTCAACTGTGTCTATTTTAATTGTTTCAAAGGGGGAATTAAAAGATTGGCCAATTAGAATTTTAATGGGACATCCCTGGAGTTTACAGAAAACTTTGTCTTTTGAGCTTTTCCTTGAAGTTTCAAAGGACATTTGAAATTTATTATTACATGAAGATTTTTAAAGTAGTCATGGTTACAGATTAAGCACATCATTTAAATCATTTAACGTTTATAAATCGCATTCTAAATTGCATGGCTGTATTGATGTATTTTAAGGAAACAATGGAAGAAGCTCTAGTCCTGAGACTTAGCTGATATTTAAAGTGCATTTCTATTTTCAAAAACAAAACAAAAAAAACTGTACTCAGGCAAACATCTAATACAACACTGATGCCATATTCAACCTGCTTTTTAATTACCCCTATGTGAGGCAGTTTTGAAATTTCCTCTGGATAGCCTAGTATCTTATTGTTATCATTTATGTAGCATGATTTCTCCTGTAAGTGTGTCAGCCTCAGATCAGCCATGCCAAGGAAAAGGACAATGACAGACAATGTAGAGGTGGCAGATAACACCAACATCATTTATATTTATGTCTGGAATGCATTTTCTGCTGTCCTTTCCCCCTAGAACATTTACCTTCCTAATTATGTTTTACTCAGTCTAATCTTTAAATTAATTTGAATTCCCTGAGCTCTCACTGACAGTGAGAAGAATGGAGAAATGTTCCTGAAGGGAAGTAGAAATTAGATTAAATAATAATGATCACTCGTATCCCTACACCACTTCAGCATTTACAATATGATTTGCTTTCTCTTCAGTAAGTCAGTCCCGACCACTATGAGGCAGATAGAGAACTGTACACATTAGGAAAACAAATGGTATTTGACAGGGTCTGGCTTATCCACAGGAAAACTGCTGTGTTGCTCCAAGGACAGCCCCCTCACAGCAGTGCCTGAGGCTTTTTGTTCACTGATATGAGTGTCACAAACAGTGCTGGGCAACTACTCAGCACATGGATTTGATAGAGTCCAATAATCCATTTCCTTCTGACAAGCCACTTCTCAATCATCCGGCTTGGTTCCTATGACCCTACCATCATTGGCCAGGACAGGATGGACCAAATCAATGATCTGTCCCGCACAGCAAACTCTGAGGCAGCCTAGAAGCTGGTAAGGAGGCCACCAGGAAATGTGAGGCAGGGATGGGATAAACCCACAAGAATTTTAATTAGAAAATAAAGAATTGATTCATAATCTGGGTGGACTCAGTGTGAAGAAAAGTCTAAGAAATGTCTGAAGTTAGTGTAGCCTCCAGAACCCTTTCCCCATCTGTTCCGTTCTCTTTTGTTTTCCACATCATCTTTCTGGGGAGGGGGTAGAGAGGACAGGGAGTATGATCACTGTGGAAGTATGTTTGAGATGCCACCCACCCCAGCACAGACATGTTCTCCATGAAGCTGGAGTATAGCATATTTGTTGGGGGCAACTTAAGATATTTACAAGTATGATCAGTACCAGGATTCTCAAACACAGGTTATCCACCTAGCTACCTTCAGAGTTAGTAGACTGAATAGTGTTGAAAATACTGTATCTTTGTTAGTGATTGATGCCTAATAATTTTGAGTGTTTTGATTATGCTGTATTTAATATCCTTAAGGCCTGTAATTGCCTACTGCTTATTTTCAGTTATACAATACAGCACACATTAGCAGTGACTGGCTGTGTAACCTTGTTAACTTCGGACAGATGGGAGAAATGTTCAGCTTCTCTCTTTTCATGTGCATTTCTCATTTTCTGTTTAAAAATTCCACATTTAGCCAAAACTGTATTAGCGGCAATTCTATTTCCATGCTTTATATTCATTTTATTTGTGTGATGTTTTGTTTTCTTGTTGGAGCAATTAATAAGTTTTAAGGAAATTTTGTTATTAAATCCATTAAAGAGCAATCAATCAGTTCCCATCACACTCAAATTACTATCATCCTTATAAATACTTTGGTACACGAGCTCTCTGAAAATACATTCCTGCTTTTTGTTGTTTCAACCCTGTCTCATGTTGATAAAGGCTAGGCTTACAATAGCAAAGACATCTGTTTTGGGCAGAAATAAATTAATCATATTAGAGTCAGTTCGTACCTGTTTCTCATGGAAAAATAATGACAATGATAACAAAAAAGGAAACTAAACAGGCAGCGATGGATAATTGTGGTTGTCTGTGTTTGAGGAGGAGGAGGAGGTATATAATTTTCTCATGGATCTAAAATTTAGAGATTGTGACATTTAGCTTGTCCTGGGGTTCCAAAGGTAAAGTACATACAGTCAATAACACTGATGAAGTAATTATACCACTCTTACATTCTTGACAAAGCATAAAATAACTTTCTTTTTTGCTTCCATGTGTAGCATTGTTATATCAAAAATTAAAAGAAAGGAGGAACTGGTCCATGAAAATTCTGTTCTTAGCAAAACTAAAGACTTTGATTCAGTTTTCTTTTCCTACTCAAGCAAAATTTCCATGCTCTGGGGGGAAATAGAACTCTTAGGTAATTATATTCATTTATAACACAGTTACTATGTTAATGCTGAGATTTTATAATTACTGTTTCGATTCCTACCCATACATATAAATTTGTCATTTTATAGAACAAATTTGTACATTGATTCTGACATTCTTCTCTTATTGGATGCACATATTCAGATATATAAGAGGATGTGACCAATAATATAAATAATACTGATGATAATAGTAATAAGTGCTTATACAAATTATTACCTAAAATATTTAGTTTGAAGAATAGCTGATAGGCTCATAAACAACTGTTCTATTTGCAAGTATATTCTTTTGTGTTATTATTTTATTTTTCACATTTTCAAAGAGAATTCTTTCTACCTTAGTTACATTCAAGGAAAAGGAAATATTCTGAAATATATTCACCAGAAGAGACTGACTTCTGGCACACAAATGGGGTGCCCGGGAATGAACACATCTGATAGAACGATTTTCTGATGCTATCAGAGCAATTGAAAAAAATCTTCTTAGATCTTTGATTTTAAATACTAAAGTCACTACATTTAATAATTGCACTGTACTATGATTAATACTTCTTATTTATTCTAATGAGTCATTGTTTACCATCTCAGGCTATTAGTTTAGCTTAAGGTCTTGAGACTAAAAGCACTATTTTTCGCAAAACACTTAAAGCAGTCGTAAGTCCATGGAAGCCTTCTGTATAACCTATTTTACTGACAAACAATTACATTTTAGATTGAAGAGGTGAAATGATTAAGAATATTTGACTTAGTTGCCATGACAGCATGCATTTTTCATCAGGCACAGTGTAATTACTACAATTTCAATGATGTAAAATCAAGAAAGATGATAACAAACAGCAGAACCGTGGAGATATTGCCATTGCAACCAGGTTGCCATAGCAACAGTGATAATAATCCCGGTGATAGATGTTTTCTCTTGCTCTTTCCATTTTGTACGGTTATAACATTCAGAGCCAGTTTTTACCACAGCTTTTTATAGTTTATTAGACTGTCAAAATAGTTTATGAGATGTTGTTGCAAAGGAAATGACTGAGTTCCGCAGCCTAATAAAAATGCCAAATACTCTGTTTACATACTGCGCCAGCACTTAACAAACATTAAAAAATTGTATGAAAAATGATTTGATATTGTATCTGTATTAATCAATTTGCAAGGCATAAGCTTTGTCACTGAAGGTCAAATGAATAGTTTCCAAGCAGTCTGTTTGCCAGGCTTTCTTAAAGTTCATCCTTGACGTAGCGTTTGGCAACCCCCTTCACCTAGATGTAAGTATCAACTACCTGCAGGAAATACTGTGCACAACTAAAAGACAAACAGTTATAGAAAATTAAAATCATGCTTGCTTCTCAAATAGTTTGGGAAAATATTTAGAGTGGGTGGCCAGAAGTACCCTCTGTGTGAACATTTTAAGATAACACTTTTTGAAGATGTAACCAAAGATGGGGGAGTAATAATGAAATGGTTTCAGAAATGAAGAGGGTAAGTGTAAATAATTTGATGAGAAAACCTGTGGTAATCTAATACACATCATATATGGCCATATACATGGTGTAAAAGTTATCATTCACCACAATGAGACAGCTTTAACCATCATTATGCACAGACCTACATCTTTCATGAGCTGTTCTTTCAGCTGTAAAGGAAACACATGACAGAATGCATTTCAGGGCAGGTCTACCCCAGGCTTTGTCTCTAAGAAAGGTGCCCAAAGACATATGCATTCTCAGGAATCTAGATACTTTGACATGTATTGAAGTCTTGTAAGTACTCATGAGGAGACTGCAGAAAATCAAGTAAGAAATTAAAAACACTGGCTCTGCTGTTCTGCAGCAAACAGAACTCACTGGATAGTTTGAACGATGGTGCAGTTTTGAGTTCACTGGCAGTTTCCCCTAAAATATACAAGGACTATAGAGAATTTTCAAGGATACCCCTCCCCTTCATCCATCTATCAAGGATAAGCCCACCCCTTCATCCACCCACCAAGGATAAGCCATCCCCCTTCATCTATCCATTAAGGATAAGCTCTCCTCCTTCCTCTACCCATTTGTCCCGTACAATATTTTCCATTTGGAGAGAACTGGAATTGGTTAGACTACCACTATAAAAGTTTATATTGGTGAAATATGAGAGCATGGCCTAGTTAGAGTGCACTAACAGTAGAAGACAAAGCAAAGACTTTGGAACTCCAGAAGTCCTTCTTTATCTTTTAATTTATTCTTCTCTCATATAATATATCCAAGGGTGCAGTTTCCCTTCCCTCTGCTTCAAGTTCCCCCTCTCACCTCCCTATCCCCCAAATCTGCTCCTTCTCCATTTCTCTTCAAAAAAGAGCAATTCTCCCCCAAACACCAAAGGAACATGGCATAAGAAGTTATAATAAAATGAGGCACAAAGCCTCATGTCAAGGCTGGATGATAGTCTGCATGCTACAGTTCTGTGCTTTTGCTATGTGTTCCAAGTGTGAATGGACAAGTAAGGCTATGGATTTAGAAAACAAGGATTTTTAAGTTATTTCCATTTTCTCTCAATAAGGAAGCAGGAATGCAGTGTCACACACTGTGAACTTGTGTCCACAATAGTCAGCAGCAGTTCAATGTGATAACAAAGACATACCTCCGAGGAGCCTCCAGGTTCCGTTGCTGCTCAGGCCACAAAAGGCCACCAAGAACTGTGGCTAAGCTTATAAAGTGGGGAGGCAAAGAGATAAAGAAGGCAGAAAGAAGGCAGAATTTGTACCTGCCTTTCAACCAGAGAGGACTATCAAACAGCCTACAAACAGGTTGGTTATGCACAAACTTTTCCCAATTAATATTTACAAAATTATGATTTTAGCAGTGTAAAAAATAAGATTGTATTGTGCATTAACTACAATCCAACTCATCCATCAGAACATTTCATGGTTGTTAGCATTGAATTTCTATCCCAAAGTAGACTGTGGGTCACTAAATGACAATCTTGTGGGACATGCTTGCTCTGGCAAGTAGTCACTAGTGAGTTTAATACTAGAAAGGCCACATTTTCTCAGGTATACCAGCTGTTTAGAGAAACATAGTATTCCTCAAATTTAGCCTAGGAAAAACAATCCCTCTAGTCCATGAATTTGTTATATTGATAAATGGTATTCTTTTTTTAAATTTCAGCACAGGGCCAAAGAATATCATGCTTTAAACTATCCATCTCATTTATTAATGACAAACACTCAGGAGGCTATTTCCAAAACAGAGTTGAGGAACTTAAAATGTATACAAGGTAGTTAAAACAATAATGAAGGGAAGATCCAAGTCCAGAAAAGAGAAAGCTGTAGTTCTCTTGAGATCCAGGGGGTGTTCAAAGCCTCTGAAGAACCCTCAACATTTCTCAACGTCAAGTTGGCCTTTATTCTTTCCTCCAGAGAGAATTCTTTATCTGTAATCATAAGAGTGTCCTGTCGTAGGAAGTAATGTGTTTCCTAGCTTGAATTACTTTGATATAGAGTTATGCCATTGTATGTAACTCACAAAACTGCCCTGCTGGGATGTTCTTTATTTAGTAGCTAAAGAGCAGTAACCCTAATCCTTCACATTAGAGTTTACTGAAAAGAAATATAAGGAAAAGGAAAAGAAAGTGATTGGAACAAGGCAAAGATGATCAGGTTTCAGTACATCTGAATGTTGTGTTCAAGTGGGCAGGGTGTTTTCTGGATTTATTTCTAAAATTATTCTCTGCTAAGTGTTTCGGGTTTATAGTTGACCTCAGCCCTGACTGATTATATAAAAATGTCATAAAAATGTGCTTAAGTTATCTTCAAGATGGCTCCATGCCATTTTCTTTTTCCATAATAGTTTCCAAGTGTGAGGCTTCCACTCCCACTAACGTGTGTATTTTATTGTATAGAGACACAGATCTTTGTGCATATGCTAACATTGTGTGCAGTCTACATGGCATAGACCCATGGTAGCTCAATAATTCAAGACAAATTCACTTGTCTCAAAACATGTAGACAATTACCAAATGATTGTGTGTGTGTGTTCTGAAAAGTGTGCTCAGTGTTCACTTTTTTGCTGCAGTTGTCCTCCTTCCAGTTGTGCTGCCAAGCAGTGTGAACCACTGAAGGTGACTTCAACATCAGCATTAAAGTGAAGCTGGATGTGGTGGTAAATATCTGGTTTATCTATTCAAGTTTTCATAAATTTGGAATGAAATTAGAGACAGCAAAGCATTGTGGAAGTTAAAATATAATTTGTATAAATATGAAGTTAAGTAGTCTTAATAATGTTGCAATTATTATTTGTCAACTGACAGCTCCTTGTCTAATTTTACAGATAGGGGTATATGGTATGGATTTCACAATGTTAGGTCCTTCTGGGTCTATGAAATCCTATGAAACATAATAATAAACACACCCAGCAGAAATTCAACTCAAGTAACCTCCAGTGATAGAATTATTATAAAGTTATTGTAAGAAATCAACTGAGCTGAAGAATGTGAAGACAGTGTTCTCTTAGAAGTCTGCAACCAAAATGGTAACAGTGTATGGAATTAAGAGTGAGAATCCAGTGATGTTCCAGTGCCCAGTTCTCCTGTTGTGTGGTGTGACTTGTGTTAAGGGGAGCTTGCAGGTCAGATGGTACCTGCCTGTTTGCCTTTTGCCTTTCATATCCTTCTTATTTGATATGCTTTTCTTAGCTTTTCATATATTTGCACATTATAATTGCACATATTTCAGGACACCATGTCTAATGATTAAAGAAATTAGTATTTTCCTCTTTCCACATTATCCTGTCTTTGGGTTGAAAATCTTAAAGCTCCTCTCCTCTGGCTCTTCAGCTTTGATATAAAAGACTAGAGCTTAGCCTGGCCAGGTAAGGGATTGTGGCATCTGTGCACCTCATATTTGACTTCCTTCTGTTCCTCCTTCCTGTCCCTTCTCTGTCTCTCCAATCCTGTCAACTCAACAGCTTCACCCCCACAAAAGAGAATGTGCTGCCTTTGTCCTTGTGTGTTTGGTCAATTTTATTACAATGTCCTCTGATTTTATGTGTGTTGCTGTGAGTGACAGGATTTCATTCCTTTTTTATGATGGTCAGCTTTTTACTTTACTAGCCACAAAATATTTCAGAATTTTCTGAGAAACCATTGTTTTTATTTTAGAAGCTTCAGAACATATTTGAAAGTCCAACTTTCATTCTAATTATGTATACTTGCATCTTGTGTTTCCTCCTGTTTCTATCTGCACCCACCCTTTGTGTTAGGGAACATCTATTCTTAAGTGAATTACACATCCCTGAAAAGACTTAGGTCAAATTTGGTATGCTGGAACATCTGTAATTAATACTCGGATGTATCAGGTTTACTTACAACCTGTTTGGTCAAATAGTTTATCAGTTGCATTAACCTAAAATATGTGATGGGATGATGTGAGTTGAATTCAATCCGTGTGTGATTATTCTCAATGACAGAGGAACTTCCAAGACTTTCAAGTAGTTTCAGAGTTTGCAATGACCAGCCCCATAGAAAAATCTTGACCTTCTGGAACCACAGTATTAAAGATGTCTACTGTTAATGTAAGCTTTATGTGTCACCTTTGAGGTCCATATGACTATTACCAATAAAACTGAGGTAGCTGCCTCCATTTTTAGATTTGATCTTAACAAGTCTGTTTTATTTTGTGCATTATTCATGAAGAAAAAAGCTAAATAATGTAAATTCATTTGAAGCTGATTTCTTGTGTGGGATAAGAATTCCTTATCTCAAATGCTTAGGACAAAAACATTTTGGAATTTGAAATTTGAGGGGTTTGGAACATTTGAATATTCATATTGAGGCATCTTTTTAGGGACCCAAGGCTTAACAAGAAATTCATTAGTGTTCTATAATCATATTGTACACATAATACCCTGCCTGTTCTTTATGATTGGTATATTTGCATTGTGATTGGAAGCCATCAGGTATGGAATTTTTCATCTGTGGATAAATTAGCTTTTAAACTTTTGGATCATAAAGTATTTTTTTGATTTTGGATTTTAGATCAGAGGTCTTCAACCTATATTAAAGTTTTCTACAAAAGTTCAAAAGTGAGCAGGTAACTATATATAACATATAAGTATATTTCAGAATGTACAGGGTCTGCATTGGTCTGTACCAGGTCCTCTGAGTATATATTATGGCTTCTGGTGTATTGACTTTGGGATATTCCTAAATGTGTGAATAAGTGGGTCTCTGATTTGTATGCCTTCTCTTGGTGTCTTTTCCTTGGGTTGATTTGTCCTGTCCAACTTTGTTGTGATAGTTTTTGTTTTATCTTATTATATTTTATTTGGTTATATTTTTGAAAATGAATAAAAGGAAACCTAGCCACCAGGGTAAAGATTAACAACTCAACTGTCATTTCTACCTGTTACAAGAAGAAAAGTCAGTTTTCTCCATTGGAATGACACTTGGTATATAAACCACTCCAGGGCAGGTCAGGCCTCAAGTTCAGAAGTAATTGACCAACATATAATGAACTCCACAGTTTTTATTTTGTGTCCTTTTATTTAGTTATAGTTTGGTGGGGTTTTTTTTTTTGGTGTTATTTTACTTTGTTTTCTGAGTTTTGGGGGGGTTGTTGTTTTATTGTGTTTTTGTTTGTTTTTTAAGGAAAAAACTTAAAGTTGACTGGATAGAGAGGGGGAGAGAATCTGGAAGGACTTAGAGGAGGGGAAGAATATGATCAAAATATATTTAAATTTAAAAATTATTTTAAATAATAAAAACACAACTGAAAATGAATTAAAAAAAACAATTGTAACTTCTAAACCTAGCAGAGTTGCACATGCCTGTAAGCCCAGCGCTTAAGAGGCTGAGGCAGGAGGATAGTTGTGAATTCAAAGCCAATCTGGGCTACATGGCATTACCCTGTCAAATAAATGAAAGAATGACAAGAGAAAAAAAAACCATAACTTTAGAGCCTCAACTCTAAGCTATATGCTAAAGACACTGACCTCTGAATTTCCAGGGTTTAGTGGAACTATCTTTAAAATAGCTACAGATATTTCAGAGGAGACATTGTAGTGGTTATGGAAATCACATTTTCTCTTCCCCATAGCCTCTCAGGTTTGGATTTCAAATCTGAACCATGAAGGCAGCTATTATTAAAAACATTTTACAACACTCAGCCCTTTATGGTTCTAAGAAAATGAGAAAAATTAAACTCAAGATTTACCAATAACTGTTGAAGTTTCAAGTCAGTTCTGGACATGTGGGATTTTACAGTGAGTATTTCTGTCTTGTGCATTTTATCTTGTTATTTTCTA
>CABHPQ010151578.1:0-13757 GCA_902168405.1 Peromyscus aztecus
TGTGTTCCACTACCAAAAATATTCATTAAGCGTCAAGCCCCGTTGAAAGTGTCCCTTCTCCAGGACCTCAAGGACTTTTTTCAGAAGTAGGTGCAGTGTCTTGGGTCATCCATGTTTGCTTACTGTTGTGTTTGTAACCCATTGCTGATTTAGTTATCAGGTTTACTCATTTAACTCTCTTTTGAAATATGAGTAACTTTGCTTTTCTAATTATATATAGTGTGTGCTCAGTGTAAGAAGGAAAAGTTCAAATAATACAGGAAAATATCTCCAAAACGTAACTAACAACTTAAAATTCTGAAGTAAATTCTTTGAGGCCTTGTTTTGCTTTGCAAAATTCCATGTGATTTTTGATAAGATATCTTGTTTTAGCTATAGTTTTATATAAAATACCCTTTCCCCTCATTTCTATGAGGTGGTTTGATTTCAGGGCCTCTAACATGTGATACTCTCCCCATTTTTAGAGTTTCACAGGTATACCTAGCTGTTGATGAAAGACTTGCATCCTTGAAAACGGATACATTTAGCAAAACAAGAGAAGAAAAAATGGAAGATATCTTTGCACAAAAAGAGGTAATTTGTTTCTGTTATAGAAATTCCGAAGTTGCTGACTCCCTAGAAATCCCTTTGTCTCTGTGGTGTCTCAGCTTACTGAACTTGGACCTGCTGCCTTCCAGATGGAGGAGGGTGAGTTCAAGAACTGGACTGAGAAGATGCAAGCCAGGCTCATGTCCTCCTCTGTGGATACCCCTCAGCAACTACAGTCCATCTTTGAGTCTCTCATTGCCAAGAAGCAAAGTCTCTGTGAAGTGCTGCAAGCGTGGAACAGCAGGTTTGGCTGTGGCGGGTTTCCTCGACACTGCTGCCAAGTTTGCTCTGCCATGATATTGCAGTTTATTTCCTGGCTCTGGCCTTGCATTGGCTAGGCCGTACTCTACCGCTTTGCTAAATACTCAGTCACAGTATTTTAAATCTAAAGATCTTTACTAATTATAGATGTTTTATTTTCTAGTTATAAAGACTTTTTTGGCTTTTGTTCTCTTTATCCTTTAAAACATATTGTAGACTTTACATAGTTTGTTAAGATAAAAATAAACAAACAAAAAACTAAAGAGGAAACAGCTCTGTTTGCTGTTTCAAATGTGTGTGCTGCTGAGTGAGATTGAATTGGATCATTGTGCCATGAAACATCATTGGCTATCATAAGAATTCAGTAATGGCTACATACAGCTTTACAGTCTATTACAAGAAAAAGTGTATAAGTATAATTTGAGGTACTGGAAACAAAACCATGTCCTTTTTGCCTATGACTGTAGGTTGCAGGACCTTTTCCAGCAGGAAAAAGGTAGAAAGAGGCCTTCGGTTCCTCCCAGTCCTGGGAGACTGAGACAAGGAGAGGAAAGCAAGGTAATCGAGTGTAGCACTGTCTTCACTGTCTCACTGATGAAGCTATGGTTAGCTCCATTTCTAACACGAGGAGAGGGAGTTTAATGCATAACCTTTTCCGGGGAAAGGATCTGGATTACTTTTATATTCTAACCCCAATTAAAATCATGTGTTAGGATTAATTTGTTTGAAGTATTTGTCAAATTTGTTCTCAGAGTGTATAATAGAGTTCTCATTTTTCATTTTCCTTCCTTTCAAAAAAATATATTTGTTTACTTTTACTTTATGTGCCTGAGTATTTTGCCTGCATGTATGTATATGTACCTCATGTGTGCCTAGAGCCCACAGGGCAAGAAGAGGGCATCGGATCCCCTGGAATTGGAGTTATAGATGGTTGTGAGCTACCATGTGGGTGCTGCTAACCAAACTTCAGTCTTTTGGAAGAGCAGCAGGTGCCCTTAACTGCTGAGCCTTCTCTCAAGCCCCATTTTTCTTACTGTGTAGTTTTGGGTGTTTGATCTCCGTGCTTGAAGGAGAAGCTCCTCTTTTTTTTTTTTTGTCTACACAGAGACAGGGTTTCTCTGTGTAGCTTTGCGCCTTTCATGGAACTCACTTTGGAGACCAGGCTGGCCTCGAACTCACAGAGATCTGCCTGGCTCTGCCTCCCGAGTGCTGGGATTAAAGGTGTGTGCCACCACTGCCCGACTGAGAAGCTCCTCTTGAGGTGTCTGCCCTGAATGACTCCGTTCCCAACTGATTGCTTTTTTTTTTTTTTTTTTCTGAAAACAAAGTACCACAAACTTAGTGTTCAAAAATGTGGATTTACTATTTTATAGTGGCATGTATGATTGGGTTCTTTATTCAGAATCCCACAGAGGTAAAATCAAGGGCTTGGCCAGAGTTTCTCTTATTTTTGAGGATCAGCATCTTCCAAGCTCCTTCAAGTTGTTGACAGGACTTAGTTCCTATAGTGACTGACTGACCTTCTGTTGGTGGCTGTTGATGCTTGCATTCTCTGTCCTGCAGTCTGCTCCATCTTCAAAGCCTTCAACACTGGTCCAATTCCACTTGTGCTTCAGATCACTTCCTTTATCTCTGACTTACAGCTTTAAGATTTATGTACTTAATGGACTTATATCTGGATTTTTCTTCATTTTGTGATCACCTGACTTGGCACCGTTACATTTGCAAAATCCCTTCACAGCAGTACTCAGATTTTTGTGTGTTGGATAATTGGAATAAGGGTGCATACACCAGGGCTGAACATTTTTGGGCCCTTTAGAATTCTGCCTGTCATGTTGCTCAGATATCACACGAAACAATGCTAGTGTAATGGCCTTGTTTCCTGACATCACAGGGTCTTGGGGTTGGGGGTCTCTTTTCATATCATGCAGACTGTTGTAGAGGAGTGTTTCATGGAATGATGGATCCATGTGATTTAAATCATTTTAGAAAATAGAACGGCTATTTCTTTTTGCCTGTTAAACAGCTGTTTAGGAATTGTATTTCCTCTTAATATTTAGATAAGAATAATGGCTGGAGATATGGCTCAGTGGTTAAGAGCACTGACTGCTCTTCCAGAGGACCCAAGTTCAATTCCCAGCACACACATGGCAGCTCACGGCTGTCTGTAACTCTGGTTCAAGAGGATCTGACATCCTCACACCGACATACATGAAGGCAAAAACACCAATGCATATAAAAATCTTAGAGCCGGGTGGTGGCGATGGCACACGCCTTTAATCCCAGCACTTGGGAGTCAGAGACAGGCGAATCTCAGTGAGTTCGAGGCCAGCCTGGTCTACAAAGTGAGTTCCAGGACAGCCAGAACTGTTATACAGAGAAACCCTTTCTTGAAAAACAAAATAAAACAAACAACAACAACAAAAAATCTTAAAAAGAAAGAAAGGAAGAAATTCACTACCACTCAGGAGGTGATCAGCTTTTGGAAAGTTGGCAATTGACTTGAAATTCTGTTGTACTGCCTTTTGATAAATAGTTTTGAGTATTTATTTTTGTTTAGATGTTCTTCTAGGTTGTATGGCATTCACTTGTGAACAAAGGCCATAGTTACTATCTCATGAAACATTTGCCTGATTAAAAAGAGACTGATAGAAAGCACATGAACCCATAAGGATTTAGTTGTAGAAAACCCTAAGGAAAATAGAGTTTGGTGATGGAGTAGTTAATAGTGGTGGGTTATTTTATGTAAATTACACAGAAAGATCTCTCTGATATGGTAGTCATAACTGATATATGAAATGACTTTTAACTAAATTCCCTGTGGGGCTTGTAGTCCTACTAAATGTTGTCCATGGGTAATAAATAGGACATAAGAAGGTTCAGTGGATGGATAGTAAGAAATGAGTAGGCTTACTAGAGAAACCTAAGCATTCCTAGATGTGTCCATGCCAAGGTGTGAGCTACTATTTAGAGCAATATTCTCAAAGTAATGGGTCCATGCCTGCAGGTTTTCCCTTTATAAACCACAAATCTGTGTAAAGCCAGGACTGGCGTTGTAACAATACATCTCAGTATAGTAAATACAGAATCTAGCTGTCTTCTTGTTAGTCATACATCTAAGATATTTCCAAAAACGTAAAGCAGTGATACTCTTCATTAGTGTTTTCTTTTTTTTTTCAATTTTGGAAAATAGCTTTATTCTTCAATGAGTCTTTATATTTATGTTTATATATAATAGTGTTCTTTTTTTTTTTTTTTTTTGGTTTTTCAAGACAGGGTTTCTCCGTGTAGTATTTGGTGCCTGTCCTGGAACTCGCTATATAGTCCAGGCTGGCCCCGAACTCACAGAGATCCGCCTGGCTCTGCCTCCCGAGTGCCGGGATTAAAGGCGTGTGCCACCACCGCCCCACTGTCATAGTGTTATTTCTAAGTGAACCAATAAATGCACATTTAGGAATATATTCAGGCTTAATTAATTAAAATGGCAAGAGCTACTTTAAATTCTCAAGAGGTAATATTTTAGTGGAAACACATCATGAGTTCAAAAGTTTCAATATTCACTGGGCTCGACTACTTTTAAAGTGTAATTTTTTTTTTAAATGCACCCTTAAGAGTAGCATATTTTTTTCTCTTTAGATAAGTGCAATGGACACATCTCCAAGGAATATTTCTCCAGGACTTCACAATGGAGAAAAAGGTTGGTCTTCAGTGTGGTGACCTCTTGCTCTTGCATTTAAAGAGATTTTACTCTGTAAGTTGCTTTTAACTGCTGATGTGAGCATTATTTTCTAATACACGTGTCCATAGTCATTTTCCTCCTTATAGAACATTTATAATTCTTACTGGTCTGAGTGTCATACAGTGTGTTATATACATAAATTAGGTTGTAGAAATGTATGCAATGTAGTGAGGGCTGCCAGTAGAAGAAAAAGAATAAAATCTGACATTGAGTTTCTCTTATGCCTATGTGGCTCAGTCTCCTTGTTCTAGTACAAGGATTTCTCTTAGCATGGTTAACCTATATTTTATGTCCTTAAATTGTTTTCTCAATTTTTCTTTCTTCAATGACTTAGTGTCATCTTGCACTGTAGGGAAATTTACATAGGCTGTCTGTTGACTAGAACTTAACTGTTTTTTACCTTTTTCTATAATTATAACAGTAGTTTTTTTTCTCTCTCAGAATAAGTATGTAATTTTCCCCACAGCATTCTAATTCCATTCTCTGTTAAGCAAGTAATATGTAAGTAGATAATGTAGCATGAAGGAAAGGATGTTGTATCAGGTAGAGGTCAGAATTCATTGATTTAGTTTTGTCACCAAGATTTGATTGTGGTCAAATCATATGATCTTTCTGGATTTTTATGTCATTTTTTATGACATGAATTACATGACCTAGATAATTTTTGAAAAGGTGAAATTCCATGATTTAAGAAGTAGAAATATGATTTGGCATTTAAAAAGTATTATTAAGTTGAGTATTAGGTGAAATGGACTTCTTATTTTATATAACTCATTGAAGATTCTGTGTTTCTTTAGAGGATCGCTTCTTGACAACCCTGTCGAGCCAGAGCTCCACAAGCTCTACCCATCTCCAGTTGCCTACTCCTCCTGAGGCCCTGGCCGAGCAGTCAATGGGAGGGCCCTCTGACCTCGATACAGCCAGTGGCTCTGAAGGTAAGGTTCGGGCCACTTTTTACCCTACTTCATTGCATCTAAGACCAAGATGATTTCTTGCTTTTATGTGTTTCTGAAAGAGAAAAGGCTAATTCTTTGATATAAAGCTTTCCTATCCTTTAGAATTTTTTATTTTGTGTATGTTTAAAGTTCTTTTTTAAGGAGCTGGAGAGATGGCTCAGCGGTTAAGAGTACCTGCTGCTTTTGCAGAGGACCCCAGGTTCAATTCCCAGCACCCACATGGCAGCTCACAACTGTTTGTAATTCCAGTTCCAGGGAATTTGATGCCCTCTTCTGACACCTCCTTGAACACCAGTCATACTTATGGTGCACATATACACATGCAGACAAAACACTTGTGCACATAAAAAATAATAAATTATTTTAAAGTACCTTTTTAAATACAGCCTTTCATCATGTCCTTTCTTCCATTAGCTGCACTTCTTGACATGCATCTCTTTGTGTCACTTGGTGTTTGTAAATGTCCTAGTAAAACAGTATTACTCATGGTTATCTACCTTTGGGGGGCCTCTTTCTTGAGGTGTGTAAATACTGCTTTGAAAGGTGAAGAAAATTTTTGCCATTTTTTTTCAATAAATATTTACATTATAATAAAACCTATGCCTTGCATCTCCCTTTTCTTGTTTTTTGTTAAGCAGTATTTGCTTAATTTTAAACTTTGGCTCACCTTTACCATTGCTACTAAGCTCAGGTGTAATAACCAGAGTGCGTATTCCTGAGTTGGAGTAACAGCACTGTGACAGCTCATGCATGGTAGACAGTAGTTCCCTTATGGATCCTGTGGCAGGAAGAGACCACTGATACAGGATGATTCAGTTTCAAATGTAAGGAACCAAACATGTCTCTTGGAGTCAATGCTGAGTACATTTCACTGTTGCCATTTCATTTTCTAAGAGCTGCTTTCTTAAGCCAGAAAATGAAAACCATAGTTTATATCTGTGATGCTCAGTATGTCTGTCTATATTCTCAAGAGAAAAAGAAATAAAACAGACACTTCTACTTTTTATTTTCCTGAATGTTAATGTGTAAGTAGAATATTTTTCATTCTAGATGTATTTGATGGGCATTTGCTGGGATCCACAGACAGCCAGGTGAAGGAAAAGTCAACCATGAAAGCCATCTTTGCTAATTTGCTTCCAGGAAACAGCTATAATCCCATTCCATTTCCTTTGTAAGTATTTCAAAATCAACTGGCTCTCTCATTTATTCCCTATGTATTTAGATCAGTTTATCTGCAAATGTGTTTCTTAATTCTAAATTTTACATCATCCTAGTAAAAGAGATGGCTTTTGGCATGTAATTTTCATAATGTTTTATCATTATATAGTAGACAGTGGAAGAAGAAACGTTAACTAATGTTGCTTAGTGTGTAAAGGCACTAGTTATAAAAATGGACACACAGCATATATACATTTATGTAAAGATATACTGCTACATCTATTGATCTTCTTAAGAATTTATTTTAAAATTTCGCTTGTGTGTGTGTGTGTTTGCGCAGTATGTGAGGGGTGTGTGTATGCAAAGTAAATACCTGTGTGTGTATACAGGATCTTTCACTGAACCCAGCGCTAGCTGATGGCCAGCCACCTCCAGTGATCTTCTTGTCTCTGTCTCCCTTAGCAGCAGAGGTCACAGGCATGTGTGGTCATATCTGGCTTTTTATATGGGTGCTAGGATTTGAGCCATCTCAGAGCACATTCATTTATCTTTAAAAGACATATTGCTGGGTGTATATGAATACATTGTTGCCCCTATGATTCATTTTAACAGGATACTGATAAGGAGCAAAATGAACATGTATGTTTTCTTTTCTTTCTTTCTTTTTTACTTACTCAGACTGGAAAGGAATGCATGATGGCTGTAAAAGCTTATTTTTCTACTGGTTGATCTGTATGGCCATCAAATGCCACCTTTGATATCCTGGTACAAGTTCATTCAAAATATGAGCATTTACTTAGGGTTTTTTTCAGTAGTAACTGAATTTTTATTTGGTGCCTGTTCTCTGGCCCCCAGGTGGAGAGCATTGCTCTTAGGAGCTCATGGTCTTAGGGAAGAGACAAGTAAAGAGGCTCAGACAGTGTAGGATTCATCACATGATCGTCTTGTATAAAAGGCTAATTTTGTTGTTACCTTGAGGCCTGAATGTCTGTTTCTTCAGTGCCATTTGGAGGAATGGCCTATGCCTCTTACAGCCTGTGAGTTCTCCCCCTCTTCCTCAATCGGGAAGTCCTGTTCTTTTCTGAAGACAGTTTTACTGGATGCCCCTTCTGTGCCCTAGTACTAACCAAATGAGGCCTCTGGGTGTCAGGATTCTTGGCTTCATGTAGGCTGCTGTAATGCATTGCCATATCTTGGTGTGCTTATAAACAATACAAATGTATTTCTTACAGTTCTGAAGGCTAGGGGATCAAACTTGTGTTACAGAGTAGATTCTGATGAGGGTTCTTGTCCAGGCCTCCCTCTCGTGGTGGAGAGAGCTCACTTGTCCCTCTTGGCAAGGACACTAACCACGTTTATGGTGTCTTCACTCCTGATCTAAAGGTACTATCTCCTAATACCACTCCACTGGGGCTAGAATTTCAACCTAGGATTTGGGGAACAGGAGCTAAACATTCCTCATAACAATTCTCTTACTGCACTTACCACAGAGAATGATTGTATGTATTTGCAGAATTGTTTCCCCCCCCCCACTACAAATGAGCATGCCTGCTTTATTCTCACCAGTGTATTGTTAATCATGCACACACACAAAAAATACTTAGAGGGAAGTTTTTCTCACTATTGTTTTCCACTACGTTGCATAGTCAGTAAATGGCATCTAAGTAAAGTCAGTCACTCTAACTAATGGTTCCCAGTGGAGTTAGAGCAGAAGTTAGGGGAGCAGAATTTGGGTTGAAGTAGAGTTAACATTTGGTTTCCATGTGATAACAGTAGAGTGACTTTGTTACATTGTTGCTGTGGAACTAAAAGCACTATTTCTACATAACTCTTAGGAGGCTTCTCTGAGCGGTAGAATAGAACACTGTATTTAGATTATTTATTGCTTATTCTTTTTTAGACTAGTATGACCAAGATCTTGACAGTAGGTATAGCTTTGGAGTAACTATTCTAGAACCCTATTTGAAACCTATTTATTTTTTATTTTATGTGTGTGGGTGTTTTGCCTGCATGTATGTCTGTGCATCATGTGTGTGCCTGGTGCCTGGAGAGGCCAGAAGAAGGCATTGGATTCCCTCTGGAAGACTGGAGGAACAGACAGTTGCAAAGCTGCCGTGCTGGTGCTAGGACTCAAGCCTTGGTCCTAGTGCTCTTAACTACTGTGCCGTCTCTCCAGCCCCAAACCTAGTTTTGACAGCTTTCCAGTTGGTTTATATACTTGTTCTTTGTATTTCTGTTGTTTAGTTGATTCAGTTTCTCAGCATTTCCATGCATTTGGGCTTTCTTAATTATGTTTATATTGCTCAATCTATAGTTTCCTTAAAATTGTCCTGAGATTTGATTGTACTGTATTGATTTTATATTGGACTTGTAATTATATTCTACCCTATTGAGCAGTGATCCAGATAAACACTATTTAATGTATGAACATGAACGGGTGCCCATTGCTGTCTGTGAGAAAGAACCCAGCTCTATCATTGCTTTTGCACTCAGGTATTATAAGCTTTTCCTGTAGTTACAGTTCTGTGTTTTTAAGTCTTGTCTATTAATTACCCTATTTAGGGGCTCTTTCTAATAGAATAAAGAAAAATGATGAAATACAAACAAAAATATATGTTCTTTAGTCATGATGGGGTTTTTGTATTTGAAAACCTTTACTCAAATAATGGGATATGGCATGGCTTTTAAGCAAGTACTTAATAACTAATGTGACTTGGCATGGTATTTACTAACCCTTGAATATTCTGACCACGCTGTCTAATTTGTACCCCCGGTAACTCTTACTGTGGTTTAGTTGTTAACATAACAGTGAAACATACCCACTTTCCAATATCTGAATATTATTTCCGTCCTACTCCACATACATACTGGCTGAAATTTTTCTGCCTAGAGAATGCTATTCCTGCTCCTTGTTCCAAAGACATGTTTGGATGTATAACTTATGGAGTTACTGTTTATCTTAAAAAGGCATTGCACCTTTAAAAAATCTATCTAATATCTAAAAACCTCAGAATCTCATTCATAAAATTATATTGGCAGTGAGTGAATTTAATTTAAATAGCATCTGAGGTGTTTAACTAAAATTTTCCTTTTAAAGTATAAAAATAAAAAAATTCTTTTTATGTATTGATTACAAAGTGTCCCATTTATTGAAAAATATTTGGTTATAAACAAAATGTGATATATAGATATTGGATATACCAGAGTAAACAGTATAGTTGTATGTGCTTCTACCTTCATGGAATTTAGAGTTTACTTTCAATAATGAGCATTTTTTCACTTTATACGAGTCTATATAATGATTTTTTTCTTTGTGCTTTAGCATTATGAAGATAATACTTGCTTCTTACCTTATTGATTAATCACAGTCTATCAATAGATATTAAAGGCACAAAAATATAACCATTCTTTATAGTATTAGGAAGCAAGTATTCTATCTGAGTTCATTTTTTAATCTTTTAGAACAGTAATGCATACCAGGCTGCTAATCCAAGAATCAGGTTTTTAAACTTTTGGAATGTTGTTTATAAAAAAAGTGTAGCTCCTTTAGATAGAAAGTCACTTCACATTCTGTTATTCTCTGTTGTACTAAGTATGAGTGTTTCTTCTTTTAACTTACCTGTTCATTTGATCCAGATAGTTGTAGCTAGGCTTTTTGGGGGGAGGTTGTGTGGAGATTGCTGATGGCCATTGAACCCAGGGCCTTTAGAGCAAGAGCTCCCCCACTATGCTGCATCCTAGCCCTTAACAATGCTTTGGATCATTGGTAAGATTAGTGGATATAGTTGATGAGTTGGTGAGTTAATTCTTTGTGAAGACATTAATCTTCTTCATAAAGCTTGATCACTTTTGTTAATTCCTAGTATATTTGTTTAGTTAAGGACACTTACCATGATTATGCTTTTATAATGCAAAACTTATTTGAAAACTTATGATTTATTGTTAAAGAAGAGCTTAATGTTTAACATTTTTCAACCTATTTCTGCCCCAAGTTGTAAAGAATACCGAAATGCCTTAGAGGAATTGTCCAAAGCAACTCTGTGGAACAGTGCTGAAGAAGGGCTTCCAACAAATAGGTGACTAATGGTCGAGTACAATCTTTTTAAATGGAGCTGTGTCATCATTTTCTATATCCTTGGACTTTGGTTCTATGACAGCAGATATTAGCACAGACTCTTCTGGGATTTACATAATTCATTTCAGCTAACGTTGGAGCAACAGAATTCAAGTCTTGTAAAGACCTTACATAGCCCTTAGGATGTAGTTTCTGGCATTTGCTGTGATGTGTCACTGTGTGCTACAGATTAAAACTTGCAATTGTTTTAATGATGGCAAGAAGCAGCTGTTTTATTTAAAAACAAAACAAAACCAGTAACCTGTAAAGTTAGTTGTGCTACTGCTTGGCTTTATAATTTTAAGTGTTTGTAAAGTTTCCATAGTACTAAAGAACCTAATATTTAGCAAATAAATACTCAAATCAATCCACTTAGCATGTTCTGTGTTTTAGACGGAGATTGGCATAGGCTTATCCTTACTGAAATAAATTCTCCTGTTTTACTGACTTAATAAAATTTAGTTTGAATTATCTTTGTGACTAAAGTAAGAAAAATGAAATGGATGTTTTTCTGTAATTGATTTATAGTCCTAACAATGTTTGGGAAAATTTTATAAAAGTCTATTGTTTTGCACATTTTTATATAATTTTCTAGTTCTAATATTTTATTTTTTTTAACCTAGTAGATATTTCAAGAGTTTTTGTAACTTGTGTTTATCAAAATTATAAATCAGATTTCTGGTATTGTGGGTGCTGTTAGATAAGAAATATATTAATTTAGGAATTAGGATACTTGCTTTTTTCTATCTGAATATCTTCAAATATTTTTTTCTTTGTTTTCGTGGTAGTGCTTTAGATAACAGACCGAAGAGTAGCAGCCCAATTAGATTACCTGAAATCAGTGGAGGACAGACGAACCGTACAGCAGACGGAGAACCTCAGCCAAGTAAGACTTAAGTTTTCATTATATTTATTAGTATTATTATTAGTATTATTGTGTGTGTGTTAGCATGAGTGTGGAAACCAGAGGACAATTTGTGAGAGTCAGTCTGATCCTTCCACTATGTGAGTCTCAGCAATCTTACCCAGGTTCTTGGGCCATTACCACTGAGCCATCTCACCAGCCGCAAATGCAGACATTTCTATAATTGTTCTATATATGATTTGTGGAAGAAAACAAAATTGATAAGAAATGCCATCTAGTAAGAATTGGTCTTTGAGAAATAAACATTTTTTAAAATATCCTCTTTTATAGATGTTTTGCTGCTTCTTTGAGTCTTACTTGAAATGCAGATTCAATTTACTGAATTTAAAAGTTGTAGAAGCCCTTTGTGCAGAAGAATCTGTCTTTCTTAAGCTTTCAGCTTAAAATATACAACCTACGAAATAATAGCAACATTTTAAAATTTTATGTTACTATTGGCATACTGACAACTTTTTTGGTATTGTCTCCTTTAAACTTAACCATACTCCCATAAGAATTATCTGGTGCATCCATATTTTTAGGAAGGAAGCTGTGGTTTAAACTAATTCACTTGCTCAGGGCTAGATGGAAGTAGAGCTGGGTGGGACTTGGCTGTGGCTCGTGTTCAGTGTCTGCTGATGCTTTGGGTTGGTAGAACTGGAAAACTCAACTGACCATGAAGACTTAACAAATGACTGACATTCCTGGAAGCAGACAGTTGCTGATGTTGATCTGCTCAGTGTTATTTTGGCAATAGACGAATTTTTTAGTTTTCTCATTTTCTTTAAGGACACGATATTCTAAATTTGTGTTGAGGCAGAGAGAAGAGTGATGTAGGGCGTATCTGTTCTCTTTATTACAAGTGTGTCTGTGCCCTTCAGTTTACTCCTCAGGACCCAGCCTTAGTTCCAGCCACCTCTGACTCTCCAGAGGACTGAAGAAGTAAGAGCAGCAGTGTCCTGGTGTGTTTATACAAGTCATCATCCATTTTTGGCTCTCTACACGTGGCTGTCCTCACAAAAATTGCTCTTCTGTTAGCAAAGACATGCACCAGTGGATATTAAGCACTTTTATGTAGCATGAATCCTAATTGGTCTTATAATAAAAACCCGGAGCCAGATATCAGGGTAAATGCTGAAAGATCAGAGGAAACAAGCCACAGCCACTTCTCACCTTACCAACTCCTCAGCTGAAAGAGGAAGATCCTGTCTCCATAGATCCTCAGAATGAAAGCCCCTGAGTCCTGTCTCCACCAGCCTTATATTCCTTTCTCTGCTCAGCCATATCACGTCCTGTCTCAACCTTCCTAGTGCTGGGACTAAAGGCATGTGACTCCCAATACTGGGTTAAAGATGTGTGCCACCACTGCCTGGCTCTGTTTCTCTTTTAGACTGGATTAATCCAGTGTGTAATTCAGTATAATCCAGGGTGGCCTTGAACTCACAGAGATCCATCTGCCTCTGCCTCCTGAGTGCTAGGATTAAAGGTATATGCCACCACTGCCTAACCTCTATGGCTAACTCTGTGGCTGGCTCTGCCCTCTGATCTTCAGACAAGCTTTATTTGTTAGAGCATATACAAAATATCACCACACTTTTATGATTCATACTCTATGGATTTTGTAAGTGATAGATTATTAGAATTATGCATATTAATATGATGAATGAAACTCAAAGCTATAAACAAAAAAGCAAGAGTATACTTTTTAAAAAATTTATATATGTTAGTGTTTTTTTTTTTTTTAAGAGTTCATTTTTTTTTAAAGATTTATTTATTATGTATACAGCATGTATGACTGCACACCAGAAGAGGGCACCAGATCTCATTACAGATGGTTGTGAGCCACCATGTGGTTGCTGGGAATTGAACTCAGGACCTCTGGAAGAGCAGTCAGTGCTCTTAACCTCTGAACCATCTCTCCAGCCCGTATGTTAGTATTTTTAAGATTTTATTTTTCGGGGCTGGAGGAATGGCTTTGTGATTGAGAGCACTGATTGTTCTTCCAGAGGATGCTTTTCCAGTGGACCTGGGTTCAGT
>CABHPQ010151578.1:13767-43905 GCA_902168405.1 Peromyscus aztecus
CTGATTGTTCTTCCAGAGGATGCTTTTCCAGTGGACCTGGGTTCAGTTCTCAGCCCCACATGGCAGCTCAAAACTGTCTGTTATTTCCCTTCGAGGGAACCTGATAAAACACCAATGCAGATAAAATAAAATTAAAAAAAACTTTATTTCTATCTTTTTTTTTTTCCTTTCTTTCTTGTACATGTCTGTGTATCTGTATGCGGTGTGTGTCTCCTTGGAGGACAGAAGAGGTTGTCAGATCTCTGGAGCTGGAGTTAGTTATAGGCAGCTTATAGCTGCCCGACATGGGTGCTGAGGACCAAACACAGGCCTACTAGAAGAGCCAAGTGTGCTTTTAAGTGCTGAGTCATCTCTCAGCACCTGCTTTCTTTTAAATTGTGTGTGTGTGTGTGTGCGCGCGCGCGTGTGTGTGTGTGTGTGTGTGTGTGTGTGTGTGTGTGTGTATGTATGTATGTGTATTTGTCTGTGTCTATGTAGCAGTGTGTGCATTTGAGTATAGGTGCTTGCTGAGTCAGAAGAAGGTGTCAGATCCGTAGCTGTGGTTACAGGCAGTTAGAGCTGTCTGATGTGGATGTTGGGGACAGACCTGAGGTCCTCCGCTAGAGCAGTAGGAGGCTCTTAGCTGCTTTGCTGTCTTTCCAGTCCCCTGTGGTATATGGTACTGTTTTTTTTTTCCTCTTTGAGAGATGCTGTGAACAAAATGTTAAAAATCAGAGTACAGGGACTGGGAAGCTAGCCCAGGGGTTGAGTGCTGGCTGATCTTCCAGAGAACCTGGGTTTGATTTCCAGCACCTACATAATGGTTAATAACCTTTTGTTGCTCCAGTTCCAGGGGATTCTGGCTTCTGCAGGCATTCATGCACTTGTTTGGGGAAATGCCCATATGCATAAAACACAATAAATAAATCTTAAAACAATATAGAACACAAAAGATACAAAAGTGTTACCTTTAACTCTAAATTCTTTTAGCTTATGAAATTGTTTTATGTTAAGTTTTTTAACTCTACTGCAATATTTTAAGAATGCGGTGGTAATTCATTCTACTGCTTAAAATATGACTGCTTTTAAAAGTTTAGCACAGCTTTCTGGAGAATTTCTCACATTTGACCTTCAGCTAGCTGGAAGTTTGTCTTGTTTCTGATGAGGGTGCTCACTGACTTACAAACAGCAGCAGCACGTGGAATTAAAATCTGTAAATGAGAGTATCTGCATAACGCAGACCATTAGCTTCATACAATGATTACTGCCAACCAAAGGTTGGAAGCTTGTTTTCCACTTTAGTCATCTGCACCTAAATTAATATGTTACCCTTTGTTTTTAAGCTAAAAAGGCTTCAGGAATGTTGTCCTTCTTCAGAGGAACATCGGGGAAGAGCCCTGATCTCTCTTCTCAGAAGAGGGAGACCTTACGTGGGGCCGACAGTGCTTACTACCAGGTCGGGCAGTCCGGGAAAGAGGGGGCGGAGGGCCAAGGCCTGGAACCTCAAGGTATGTTAAGTGGACCACATGTGCTTATTTTAAGCTTTAATTTACTTTCTTCAGTTTTGTATGTTTTTTAATAGGTTTAAGTAAACAATTCTTTGCTGAAACCAGGGCATTCTTTCTATTTTAACTCTTTAGTGTAATAGACCAGAAACCGCGTGATACTTAAAGAGTCCATCTGACTTCAGATGTCTGTAATGTTATTTCTTATGTATTAGAACCAGAAAGCCTTAGTGTCCATACTTATAAAGAAGCAAAAGCAAAGTCTTTTAAGGGCTCAATGGCATACACATGTAAACATAATTCATAATAGGTACTCAACTTTTCATTACCCTATTACCCCCTCCAGATGTTTGCTTTCTTTCCAAGTTCCTATTAGATTGTGGCTATTTGTGTGCACCTTCATTTTGATAGTTAAAAACTCTCTTACCTAATTATGTTTGAATATGGCAAATTTGATGGACTCGGCTACCTGCTTAAAAGTAACATTTTATTGGAACAGGGGCACATGCATTCGCTTCCTGTTGTCTCATTGCTTCACATTTAATAGTTGTAACTTAGTGAAGTATTTACCGTTTGGATCTTTAGAGAAACTGTCTGGTGACTTGTAAGTTCCTTAATACAGGGATTCTTCTCTGGTTTGAAAAGTCCTACTCCTAACCAAGAAACTGCTAGTAGTTGATTCCTGCTGGGGAAGGACATCAGTTCTTGCCAATGGAGTGTCACTGGGTTTATCAGCCACACTGCAGGGCAGGCCCCATGCCCAGGAGCAATTGACCAGCACAAAGCAGATTACAGACTCTGTTTTGTTTTGTTTTTGTATATGTGCATGTTTTGTTTTAGTACTTTTTGCCTTACTAGATTTTTTTCAGTTTTTGTTTTTTGTCTTTTTTTTTTTTTTGAAAAAGAGGGGAAGAACATGAGAGCATGAAGGTGGGTGGGAAGGGAAGAGTGGAGAATCTTGGAGGAATTGGGAGGGGGAAGACTATGATCAACATATATTGTATATAAAAAAAGAAAAACAATCAGAACTGCAGATTGGCTTGGTGGTATACAGCTATAATCCTAGTACCCAGGAGGCTAAGGCAAGAGAATTGTGAGTTCATGGCCAGTTTCGGTCATCCTACTTCAAAACTAAGCAAAACAAAACAAAAAAATAGCAACTAATAAAACTGTTTTTTACTGTTTAATCGTCTATAAAAAATCTGCTTAATAGTCTGTGTGTTACTGTTGGACTGTAGATGTCTATAATGTGTTCCTTGGAAGGCTGTGAAGGGATATGATGCCTAACAAATGGTTTTGAAATGTGAAACTTAGGGAATGGTTTGTTCTTCTAGATATTAGGATTTGTTCCTCATCTATAGTGAACCCAGTGGAGCTGGCCAGAAAGATGAGTCAAATGCCAAAAGGAAAAAAAAAAAACCCCTCTACTAGGACTTTAATATATTGAAGGAGCATTTTTTATAGATGCACCTAGAGAAAATGTATCATAAGCATGGATAGAAAAGCCATGGGAATTCTCTTCTTACTATATTGCTGTCACAGAAGTCACTTACATGTAAGGAAAGTGATCTGACCTGAAATATTGAAATCCCAGAAAAGAGCATGCATTTTTATTGTAGTCATTTACACAATTTGTCTGTCTAATGCATGCTTTATAGTGATTTGATTAGGATATTAGTATTATTAATTTGCTAACTTTAGTTGCTGTATTGGGAAAAAGGACAAAATGAACTAACGAATGCTTTGCTTTGACTAATGACATTAAACCTTTTAGATGAGGCAGATGGAGGAGATACTCAGAAGAAACAACTCACAAATCCTCATGTGGAACTTCGTAAGTATGCGATAACGTTTTGTCTAAGTTACATAAGATGTGTAACTTCATTTTAGATAAAAGTGCTGTTTGTTTTTTTAATGAGTGTTAGGTATTGGCATGAGTTTTATTTAATCTATAATTCAATTTATAAAATCTGTCCTATTTTCCTGATTTAGTTAAATTATAATTTATTTATAAATTATTCTTTAATTTTTAAAATTTAAATATTTCCTTACTGTGTAATTGAGAGGCACGGAGCTTGACAAACATTAAGGTGTTTATTTGGGGCTGGGGATGACATGCTCGCTCAGCATGTTTTTGGCCCTGACTTCAATCCTCAGTGCCAGATGGCCATATGCTCATAACAGATGATATTTAAAATTGCTTTAGAAGTTCAGTGAAGAAAATACAGTAGCCAGTGCTGCAAAAGTAGAGCAGAGTCTTATATTTGAGTTATTTGAAGATAAGTAAGAGTGGTCAGATGATGTTCCCTGATACTGTGAAGCTCACACTTGTGATTGACCACATTTTTACTTTATTATGAAAGATTCCATCATGGAGAAACCTAAATTGTTGCGTTTGGTACTTGAAGAGGGAAGAGATTTTGTGTTTATATACCATTTCCCCCTCCCTCTCCCCCTTTTCAACTTCTCCTTGTAGAATTTTCAGATGCAAATGCCAAGTTTTACTGTCGGCTGTACTATGCGGGAGAGTTCCATAAGATGCGTGAAGTTGTTCTGGGCAGCAGTGAAGAAGATTTCATCCGCTCTCTCTCTCACTCGTCACCCTGGCAGGCCCGGGGAGGCAAGTCAGGAGCTGCTTTCTACGCCACGGAAGGTAATTCTTTTTACTCACTGGTGCAGATTGCTTGCTGTTCTTTCCCTTGAGAAGTTCATGGAGCATTTGACGTGGACACTATGTTTAGCTGTTGGCAAATAAAGCGCTCCCGTTTCTTTCTGCTCCTGAGAAGAGTAATAAAATCTTACCAATTTATTTTCCATTTATTTATTTATTTATTTATTTATTTATTTGGTTTTCGAGACAGGGTTTCTCTGTGTAGCTTTGGAGCTATCCTGGAACTCACTCTGTAGACCAGGCTGGCCTTGAACTCACAGGGATCCACCTGCCTCTGCCTCCCGAGTGCGGGTATTAAAGGTGTGGACCACCACACCTGGCTTTTTATTTCTTTTTTTCCTTTTATTATTTGACAAATTTTTAAAGTTCATTGTACATACCAATCACAGATCCTCCTCTTATCCCTCCTCCTGCTCTCCCCCCCATCCCCTCCTCCAAAAGAGTAAGGACTCCTGTGGGGAGTCAGCAAAGCCTGGTACATTCAGTTGAGGCAGGACCAAGCCCCTCTCCACTGCATCAGGAATGAGCAAGGCATCCCACCATAGGGAATGGGCTCCAGAAAGCCAGCTCATGCACCAGGGATAGATCCTGATCCCACTGCCAGGGGCCCCTCAAACAGACCAAACTACACAACTGTCTCCCATATGCAGAGGGCCTAGTCTGGTCCCATGTAGCCTCCTCGGCTGTTGGTCTGAAGTTCGTGAGTTCATATGAGCTTTGTTCGAATCAAATCAAATCAAATCAAATCTTCAAAGACTATCTAGGCTCAGACATGGGTCAAATGCTTACTGAACTCTTTTTAGTTCTGAGTTTTCCAAATGTATATAGAAATTATATTAGTTACTTTCATATCTCTGTGATCAAAATACCTGACAGAAACAGCTTAATAGATTTATTTCGGCTCATGTTTCAGCTTCTGAGTGGTTGGCAGTTGGGAGCATGTGGTGGCCCGTAGCCATTCACATCATCACAGACAGGAAGCAGAAAGTGAGGCTGGAGTGGAGTGAAACTAATCTTTCTCTGCTTACCTGCTAGAACCCACTTCCTAAATGTTTCACACCTTCCAATAGTAGTATCACCAGACTGAACAAGCTTGAAAACATGGGCCTAAAGGGGGGAGTATTTCAAATTCAAACCATAGCAAAACAACTTGTCAGAAACTCTGTTGGGTGCTGCAGAACTGAGGATAGAAAAGTAACAGGAGAAATGTGTGGCCGGAATATACAAAGTGCTTTCCTACACAGGCTTACCTAATAGCATAATTCCCACTGAACATGAAATCATTTAAGAAAGTATACATTTGTGGCTTGATAAAAACTTGAATAACGTGCAAGAGTTAGTGAAGTAGCAGTGGAGTTAATAACATTTTCTTTCAGAGCTCTGAAAATTAAATGAACGAATTTATGCTATAAATTTAGATTTGAGAAATAGGTGTTCTTATCCAGATAATCCTTAGGTCTCCTAACATTTTTAATTACTTGAGAATTGCTTTCTGATCAAAATTTTCATGGTGGTTAAAAAAAAAAATGCCTCGAAACAGAAAATAAACAGTTGATTTGGGTTCTCTGGAATGATTTTACTTTCTTTTTATAGCAGACAATATGTATTGTGATGAATAAATGTGGAATTTCTTCCTTGTAGATGATAGATTCATTTTGAAGCAAATGCCTCGTCTGGAAGTCCAGTCTTTCCTTGACTTTGCACCACACTACTTCAATTATATCACAAATGCTGTTCAACAGAAGGTAGAGATCCTAAGTCTTGGTTTGTAGTCACAGGTCATTGGGCTTTTTATATCCTCAGCTGGTCCCGGTAGACGCTTTCTCTGTGGTAAGATACCTGGGATCTTTTATTCTATTGCGATGTGAAGGAATGCAGAGTTTTTAGATATTTTTCCTACCTCTGCCATTAAGGAACCATGTTGCCTTAAGCAGTTAGCTTTTGATTGGTGTATACATACCTACATACATATAAAAGTTAGTGTAAAATATTGAGACTGTTAGGTGTCCATTTAATAACATATTTTTGTTGAGACAAAAATAACAATTATGTTGAAGTGAGGAAGTGCTTCCCTTAGCTAGCAAGGAAACCAGGGGCTCATGTTTGCCCACTTGTCATTGAGCAGTGATTGTGAATATTTTATGAAGGAATTGCAGAGGGTTTTTTTGGTTGTTGTTGTCAAGTAATAATTGATTGCAGATTATTAGGGGGAACTAATGTCCATATGATGCTGAAGTTTCTGAATTTCAGCAGCTGTGATAGGCTATGCTGTTGTACAATTTAAGGATCTACGTTTATTACTGGCGTGTGTTATATTCAACTGCAACACTGACATTGAAGAATTTCAAGTACCTGTTCCTGGTATAGCAGTAGAAAGTCATCCTTAGCGATGTACAAATTAGATATTCTATGACTTAGAGGTAATCTTATTTTGGTAATAGTTTATTTTGATCTCTTTTTGATTAGAGGCCCACTGCTTTGGCCAAAATTCTTGGAGTTTACAGAATTGGTTATAAGAACTCTCAAAACAACACTGAGAAGAAGTTAGATCTCCTTGTCATGGAAAATCTTTTCTATGGGAGAAAAATGGCGCAGGTGAGGACACTGGACTGTGTGAAGTTTTCCACTATGACAACCCTTTGTACTTTGGTTCTTAAATATAAAAAATCTGAGTAACATGTCAGTCAATAGTGCACATTTAACTTAGTTTTTGAAGAAAGAAAAATTGGTGTGTAACTCATCCTAAAATTTAATATATCTGATATTTTAGAATCAGGTAGCTGGTGGACTAAGAAAGCAAATGTTCTCTCACCTCTTAACTTTAAAATCAAATTAGCTGAGTCCTAGAGAGGCTGAGCACCTGTCAGTCACTTGGCTGCCTTTAGACTTCATGTTGGTCTAGATGTTGTGAGAATGGCATTGCTGCGTGCTGCAGCTAACTAGGCACATAGTCTAGACTTCCTAGTGCTCTTTGAAGTGCGGCTCCTTGACCTGTTCTAGTGTGAAGACATGAACCTTGTGCTTACATGTAATTCAGTGTAATAGTTTTTCACCGAGAATGTCTTTGTATGAGAACACAGGCTGAGCTGCACTGTGTGCTTAATGCCTTTACATTCTGTCACTAGCTATAACATCTTCATGAGTCAGGACTGACCTGGCTAGCACTGGTCTGTGAAACAAACACAGTCTAGGATGGACTGGTTCCATTCAATCGAGTTCTTTGACATTCCTACCCTCCAGATAGTCTGAAATTTATGCTCTCACTTGTACATTGCCTTAAATGATTGTATAAAGTTCTAATGGTTCACAAGTTTCCTAAGACGGCTTGTGTCTTCTTTCATACTGTTGGACGATCTGAAACTTGTTAATATATTTTAAAATTGGTTAAATTGACATATTATTTCTGAACTGTCTTAATAATTGCGAACTAGTGTATTGTTTTATATGATATAATTGTATCATCATAAATTTAATGTATCATATACCATGTACTTTTTGTATTACATAATTACATTACTGTATATTTATGATTTAAGTTAGAAAAGTTAAATTTTGAAATAAAATTTAGAAGTGTATATTATGATAGTAACTACAAGGAATCTTTTTGCCTTTTAGTTGCACTAATGAACCATAGTGGCAAATTGGCACATAAATAATAGAGAATTTTTGTTTTGCTAGGTTTTTGATTTAAAAGGTTCACTTAGGAATCGAAATGTAAAAACTGACACTGGAAAAGAGAGTTGTGATGTAGTTCTGCTGGATGAAAACCTCCTAAAGATGGTTCGTGACAACCCTCTGTATATTCGTTCCCATTCCAAATCTGTGCTGAGAACCTCCATCCATAGTGACGCCCATTTCCTTTCGAGCCACCTCATTATAGATTATTCTTTGCTGGTTGGTCGAGATGACACTAGCAATGAGCTGGTGGTTGGAATCATAGGTAAGTCAATAATTGTCCCCTGTTTATAGCTCACGATTAAAACTAGAGTAAAATTTCAGAGAGTCTGTTGAACTGGTTTAGTATTATAATTACTGAATATTTTTGGAAGCTTTTATTTATGATTTCAAAGTTAACAGACAAGTTTTCATTCTAGTCTATTCTATTCAGTTTCTTCATTTCTAAAAATATATAAATTAAAAGGTAATAAGAATCTCTTTCAAAGGAGTCACTGTGTTATGGCTGTAAGAATTAACCAGAGCAGTGTGGAGACAGTACTTTGAACAGCACTTGGAAAGGTGTCAGAGAAACAGTGAAAGGCATTGCTGCTGTTCTGGCTTTCCTGCTCATGTTGCCCTCTTCCCATCCCTAGATTATATTCGAACATTTACGTGGGACAAAAAGCTTGAGATGGTTGTGAAGTCAACAGGAATTTTAGGAGGACAAGGTGAGAAAAATGTCACTTTGTTTACTTTTTAAACTGTTCTCATATATTCCTTGGATATTTAAGACACTAAAGCATGGTAGGCAGGCATCGTGGTGTAGAAATAGAAATATTCCAGTTTTTAGGAGTCTGAGGTAGGAGCATCATGAGTTCAAGGCTAGCTTTGGGTACACAAGACCCCCTACTCTCTATACACAGAACAAATCAAAAAACAATGTGGTTGTCTCTAATTTTGAAAATGACTTTAATATGAAGAAGTATGTAAGTAGAGAAATATTGAGTTTATGCCAGAGTTTTTCAAAGTAAGTTTTTAAAAGCCAGTGATTCTGAATAAAAGATTGTCTTTAATTAACAATTGCTGTCTTCTAGATTCTCTAGTTCATTCCTGAGTTTAGATATCTCTTACCTCAAGAGAAGAATTCATGTCTCAAAAAGACTCCACCCATGGCAGATATCATAACATATGCCCTGCCTCTACCCTCAGAGTGCTTTGGCATATAGCAGTTTATGGCTGGTTAAGTCAGTTGTCCAATTGATTTTCTTTTATATGCACACACACTTAAACAACTTTATTTCTCCTTTTTGTCTTTCATTGTCTCAGGTAAAATGCCAACTGTGGTCTCTCCAGAGTTGTATAGGACTAGATTTTGTGAAGCAATGGACAAGTATTTCCTGATGGTGCCAGACCACTGGACAGGGTTGGATCTGAATTGCTGAAATCATGCATATGATTTGAAATAGACCATGAAGGAAAGCATATCTGAGGAAGAGACCCAAACTATATGTTCATATACCACTGAACACAATGGCCTTTCAGTTCTGTGACTGACTATAACTGCAGGGTAAAAGCTTCATGGATTGTGCTTTGCTTCTGTTACTTGAAATTAGCTGCCTGTAAACCAGGAAACTGTGCAAGTTAAATACAGCTTCTTTCCAAGGGACTGCGGTTAGAGATGAGTATGTAGGGTAAGAAATTGAGTTGTCATATTTACTAACTCAGTTGCTTGAAGAGTAAAACTCTGTCTACTAGACTATGACTGTTTGGTAGACCGTGACTGGTAGACTGTGACTGTCTGGTAGATTGTGGCTGTCTGGTAGACTGTGACTGTCTGGTAGACTGTGGCTGTCTGGTAGACTGTGACTGTCTGGTAGACTGTGGCTGTCTGGTAGACTGACTATCTAATGGATTGTGACTATCTAATAGATGGTGACTGTCAGGTAGACTGTGACTGGTAGACTGACTGACTGGTAAATTGTGACTATCTAATAGATGGTGACTATCAGGTAGACTGGTAGACTGACTGTCTGGTAAATTGTGACTAATAGATTGTGACTGTCTGATAGATTGTGGCTGTCTGATAGATTGTGGCTGTCTGGTAGACTGTGACTGCCTGACATCACATTTGACACTTTTTCCCTGAGAAGGCACTTACAGACTTACTTAGTTCATTTTATGTTTCCTGTGTAATAACTTTATGTTTGTTCGTATAATTTCTGAAACATTTAGGAAAATTCTGATTTACTCTGTTAATTGCCAGTTAAACAGATTAGTGCTTGCTTTATTAGGAATTTGACTTAAACTGGGAATCCTGTCATACTCTGTATTCTCCAGCTTACCTTCCAGTTTTTAACTGTGTTTGAGACTTTACCATTCTCTCTTCTGCGGGTGATTGGAGCCTACAACCATTAGCTTTCAAGCCTTCCTTAGAACATTTTAAGGAGCTTGTTTAAAACTTCTGTGTAATATGCCAAACATCACTTAACCTATATGTGCATTTGTAGTCTGGATTTTCCTCTCATTTTGGGGAAACAAAATGAGCAGTAAATGAATCGGTAGTCACTGAATCCCTAAGTGAATAATTAATAATGAAGGATTTTTTAACAGTAAAAGATAGATTAGACCCAATCCAAGAAACTGAGCGAGAAGGAACAATTGTTTTCTGTTTTGTATAGTGGTAAAGTATCTGTCAACACTACTAGCAGGTTAATGGAATCTGTAAAGTCAGTGTGGATGTTCCTATTTCTAAGTTTCTACCACACTGACCAGTGCTGCTGAGAAATGCTGAGAGGTAAAGTTATTTCTGCCTAAGGACTTTGTTTACTAGTCAGCAGTCTCGTCTAAAAAGTGGCCAGAAGTCCTGAACTGGAGGAGATGCTTTTACCCCAGAATCTCTGAACTTTTCCTCTTGGCTTTTTATGTAACAAGGATATTTGGACGTTTATACAGTTGTAATGATTCCATTTTTTCAGACTTCCTCTAATAACACATCGATATTCACAGAAAAAAAGAGGCTGGATATGTTCTGCTACGTTGGATAGTCTGCACCCGAACTAGGCACAAGTTTAGCATGTGTGCTGTGGAGAATGAGGTGGTAGCTAGCTGTCTGTTGCTTAGTGAGGGGTGACTAGTTTTGAACTCATTGCCAGTTGACCAAGGGCTTAGGTCTGCCTGATGTTGAGCCTCAGCCTCCTCATCAGCCTTGCATCTGTGCCTTGTGAAGGTGGAGCAGACGCTGAAGAGTCCAGTTGTGACGTGAAAGGTGTAGACGGGAAGATTGCGTGAACACTTACGTTCTGTGCATCCAGAAACAAAGGCTTTCAAGTCAGCTTGGGAATGCCAGCTGTTTTGTGTCTGTTCATTCTTTCTGTCTGGTTAGCTAGGGCTGTATGTCCTCCTCACTTCCCTTGGGACTAGAGTGATGCCTTTCCCTGCTGTGTGGGTTGTTTCTCTTTTCCTTGTTGGTTTCAGAACAGTGCTCATTCATAGCTGAGCTCCGGGGCAGTAACCCCTGACAGTAACATGGTGTGGCCATTTTCTCTTGCCCCTGACTTGAAAAGCAATTTTGCTTTTTAAAGTATTGTTGCCTCTGGTATTGTAGTAACTAAACTTTCTGAAACAAGAGTTATTGCTTTGAAAGTTCGACTTGTCCATTTAAAATTAATGTCAAGCTGGTGTTAATGAAGGGGAAACGCACAAGTGAACTGTTTACAAGGTCCAAGTGTGACTCCTGGCTGCTTGCATTTAGCCACTACCGTGTATATGTTTGTATATATAGTATTTCCAATGCTTTGAATTGAATGGCTCTTGTCCTCTTAAACTCCCTTTCATGGCCTAAAGAATATTAATGTTGAAAAGTTGTGAATAAGGAAGAAATCTCGTGCTCAGAATATGAATTCCAAAGTAACTGATAGTAACATGAGAGAATTATGTCAACATGTTGCTTTGTATATGAATCTTATTTATAAATATGAAGCTTTTTGATGACATAAATTTTGTTTAAAAAATAGAAGAGACTTAATTTTCCTATCTGCCTGAGGGGAGGAAAGGCGAGCTCAGCCGTGGTGAGCCCTTTTGTAGTCTACTGAGTACTTTCCTACGGAGTGTCTGGGCAGTGGTTTCCTAGCTTTGGCCTCTGTGTAAATAATAGGGTCATTCATACCGGCATCGGCTTGGGCGACAGCTTTGTGCCTGGGGTTTCCTGGCACGTTAGCCATCAGCAGTGGGCTTCTTGGAAATGCCAGGGAGAGTTATCAGCCTGCAGAAAGTTAGCTGAGTTTCCGGTGTGAAAACCGTTGCCAGTGAGCCTGGGGAAGCCTGACCAGGACATTCATGCTCTCAATGTGACTTCTGCAGTATTCAAAACATCTAGTGCAATGCCTTTTTTTTTTTTTTGATTGTTTTTTGTAATGGGTGCAGTGTATTATAGAAAAAAATGAAAATTACAATCACGAGCAGTTTTGTTAATGCTGCTTTGTCAGTTTTGTAAAAAAATGTACATAATGTCTTTCAACAGGTTTTAAACTAGAAGAAATAACATTGTAAATCACAGTAGCCTCCTGATTTAATATGAAAAACTCAATATTAAAAGTACTTAATGTATTGAAATGTATATCTTTCTCTAACTTTGTTCCAGCTGTTTTATATGATTGACATGTTATTTAAAGGTAACTACCCTAGCCTTTTAGAGACTTGTACTGTAAATAAAGAGGTCCTACAATAAACTGGAATTTACTTACTCTACTGCATTTTGGATCTGTCCGAAGAAGCTAACAAAGTGAGAGGAAGTCCTCGCCTGCCTGTGTTACTACTTTTCTTCTTTCTCTTTATTCTTTTCCTTCTATTTCCAATGGGAGAATTTCAGTTTTGCACTTTGATCACTAATGGGCATGGCTGTATGTGCCTTCCCATTCTTCCTTTTTCAGCTTTCTTGATAGAGCACTCAATGAAGGGAATCCCTTTTCTATACAGGATCTGACTTGTGTGGGTAGGTGGGGCTCTATCATTCATTACCTTCTCCCATGGACTTGAAGGCAAATACTGTACTGACTGGAGCTGAACCCATCAGTGCTGCTCACAGTTGGGGTCCCAAGGCCACAAGGCCCAATCTCTGCTGCTCACAGTTGTCCCAAGGCCACAAGACCCAATCTCTGCTGCTCACAGTTGTCCCAAGGCCACAAGGCCCAATCTCTGCTGCTCACAGTTGTCCCAAGGCCATGAGGCCGACGTTGGCCTGGCTTCAGGAGGCAAAGCTGAGAGTGGCTGGGCAGAAAGGCTTGCACTGAGTGTGCCCCCAGATGGCTATGGCTAGGCTGTGTGGGGAAATAGGGTGGACACAGACCTAAAGTCAGGGCACCTCAGGCCACTGACTCTGCTTCGCTCTTGCGGGATTAAGGAGGTAAATGGCAGGGAAGAGACACAGTAGATTCTCCAGTCTTCAGTAACCCAAAATCTTTTGTGCTAGAAATCATTCCTGGGTCAATGCTTAAGGAAATTAAGGAGTTTTTAATTTTATCTTAGCAATTATATGTTGTAGTAAGCAATGTAGAACAAAATTTACCATCTAAAACTATTTTAAGTTAAATTCAGTGCTGGTGTGAAGCATACTGACATCCCCCAAATCCCAGGTAACTACCATTTGATTTGTAAGAGTGTGGTTACTCAAGTCACCGGATAGGGATTATTTTCTGACTGTCCTGGTTCACTTAGATATTTCTCAGGGTTCATCCATGTCATCACAAGTATAGTGTCTGTTCTTATCAGTTTAATATCTGATACATCCTCTATTTGAGAAAATATATTAAATGGATTTTTAGAGCTGGGAGATGGAATAGGAGCTTGCTCTGTCCACTCCACACATTGATTGGGTATCGTCAGGAAGGTTATACCCCATTTCAGGGACATGGAGTTCACTTTGTAGCTAATGTTCAGGGGTGTTGTTTCCATGTTGGGAGAATACCTGTATGCAAAATGGGACATTGACTGATGTGGCTTGGTCATGATAACATGCCTGGATAGTTACTAAGATCAAAAACTGAACGTTTCGTCTGCCAAGCATGTTATGGACTGCTTTTCTCTTATAGCCTCGGGAGTATTGGAAGTGAGGATGTGCAGATGCCACCATGACAATGCCACCAGACCATATAACCTGGTGGGTCACAGATTCCACTTTCCCTGGCCTGTAAACAACAGTGCTCTCTCTTTTATTTGACATAAGGTATACAGAGGGTTTTCACCTAAATGGTCAAGGTGACATTAGATATTATGTGGTGTCCCTCACCAGGCATCTCTCTTCCAGGGCAGCCAGTTGAAATCCTGGGTTCCTTCATGCAAAAGGTAATGAACGTCACATAGACATGCTTCAGGGAAGACATTATAGACAGTTCTCATGTAGTGTGACTCCAGGTTCCATTCAGTAATGAGGGCCCTTCCCTAAGCCTGTAAACTTACAATCTAGAAAAAGAAAATCCTAGACTTTTCCACAGTAAAGGAATAAAGATTCAGTATGTGTTGTTGGTTGTTTTTACTCTTGGGGGGCCCACCACCCAGCTCCCAAATAAGTCACACACTGAGGCTTATTCTCAATTATAAATGCCCAGCTTTAGCTTGGCTTGTTTCTAGCCAGCTTTTCTTAAATTATCCCATCTATCTTGGGCCTTGAGGCTTTTATCTTTTCTTACCTCTGTATATCTTACTTTCATTCCTACTCCGTGGCTTGCTGTGTAGCTGGGTGGCTGGGTAGCTGGCCCCTGAAGTCCTCCTCTCATTCTCTCGTTCTTTTTTCCTTCCTCCCAGATTTCTCCTTCCATTTCTTCTCTCTGCCTGCCAGCCCCTCCTATCCTTTCTCCTGCCTTGCTATTGGCCATTCAGCGCTTTATTAGACCATCAGGTGTTTTAGACAGGCACAGTAACACAGCTTCACAGAGTTAAACAAATGCAACATAAACAAAAGTAACACACCTTAAAATAATATTCCCCAACAAATATGACCTCACAGGCCTTGGAAGCCTGGCAGTTGCAAGTTAGGCTAACCTCTCATGTACTTCAAAATTGTGTCCTAGAAATGCTGACTGCTCACTGTAATGAGGAGGGGCTTGTGCAGTTCCTGAATACAATGCTGCTTCTATGTAAACCACATAGGGCACACAGTGTCCATTTCCTTTCCTACATCAGAAAAATGAGACACAGTCATGTACTGTACTGACTGAGGCCAGGACTGGAGGACTTGCTCAAGGGATTATGGGACAGTGTGTTTAGGCTTTGCTTGTCTATGTGTGCTGAATGTTCTTCCTTTGTGTAGATTTCTTCTTTCCATAGCAAGCTCTGTGAAAAGCTTCATGTGATATTTGGAATAGAAGAGGCCACCCACCCACCAGGAAGTCATGAAATGGTTTTAAACTGAAAACATTTGACACAGTCATTTGCCTTGCCTGACTCCAAGCAGAGCTGTGGAAGTTCTGTTCTCACAGACCCCTTGGAGATTTCCAGACAGGGAAATGACTGACATTTAAAACTGTTAGATTCAAAAGAGTTTGCAAATGAACCTGATCAAAAATGTCCTTGCTTGCCTTCTGAGGCCTTAGCTGGTATGTTAACACCCCTTACCCAGGCTCTTCAAGGAACCTTTCTCTCCTTCCCAGGCAGTGAGCCTCTGTCTGATGCCAATTCACAAATCCCAGAGCATTCAAACCCAAGTTGGTAGAGGAAAAGTAACTGGGCCAGGTTGATAGTCGATCTGGGAAAAACTGTAAAGCATTTTCTGTAGAAGTTGCGAATATAACATTGCATTTATGTACAAGCTTATACTAGCTTGCAGGCAATATGTGTCATTTATCAGGGGACTTGAATCTGGTGACTTCCTGACCTGTCTCTGCTTCCAAAGCTTAGGTTTCTTCCCCTCACTTCTGTTCAGTTGTTCTCCTGGTGTGGGAACAGCCTGGGGCTTTGCTTCCATATTCTCCCTGCTTGTTTTCTCGTTGACTTACCTCTTAGGTCGCAGAATCACGAGAGGGAGATCATGGTTTAGTCCCGACAGCTATAAGACACGCCGCTCATTTCAAAGATAAGGCAGGTTGTATAGAATGGGCATGTATGTGCATACTGGAGCATATGGGTATGTATCTCCTTCGGAATACTTTGTAATCATATTCTTTAAATCCAGTCAGGTTTGGAGTGAACAATTAAGACGTTCAAATTTTTATGAATGTTAATTTCTTGGACTGATGAAGATGTTGATCCTGGGACTTACATGGTGGAAGGAAGGAGGGAACGGACTTGTTTTCTCACTTCCACAAGTGCACTGTGACACACACACACACCACACGCACGCACACACGCACGCACGCATCTGTATACCCCCATACAATGAACCAGTGCGACAACAAGAAATGTTAAGTACTGTGGTTTGAATGATTCATCAAAACTCATTTTGGGTTTAGTCCCCATTGTGAGATATTAAGAAATGAGATGGGAGAGGATTTAAGAGGTCATTAGGTCTCAGAGGCACAGGTCTCATGAATGGGTCAATCCATTAATAGATTAATGAAGTATCCTGGAACAACTTTTATAAATGCCAGTTTGGGTTTGCCCCTTTTATGCTCTCCTCCACCACGTGGTATCCTGTGCCACCTCAGAACTCTGCAGAGTTCTAAACAGCATGAAGTCCTTCACCAGAGGGTGTTCACCCTGTCTTTGAATCTCCTAGTCCTAGGAACTGTGAGGTGAGTAAACCTTTATTCTTTATAAAATGCTCAGTCTGTATTATTCCAGTTATAGCAACAGAAAGTGGTCTATGACTTTAAATAATGAATGTATTGCTTGAAAAACAAAACAAATACCTACAAATAGAAAAAAATGGTTATATTAGCTAGGGTCTATTACCAAAAAACAAAACAAAACAAAAAAAACAGTGAAATTCAGCGAGAACTGACCCTTTTGTCAACAATTACTGTGACCATTGTACATTCACAAAAGAAAGGCTCAGACACAGGCTTATACACAGAAGAGAAGGTTCTTTGCTGGTGCCTTAGGCTAAAATGGAAGCTGCATGGTGAGATGGCGACCCAAGTGAAGGGAACTGACCAGCCGCAGGCCGAAGCATGCCAAATGTTAGTTCATGCTAACAGTTACTTCCCAGGAACTGTCTTCAGAGGGTCGCCTACTGAAAGACTTCCCACCTTTCCCCATGTATGTAAATCAATATTCCTGATTTGTTAGTCTGTAAATAAAAACATGACAGGAATTTTACTCTGGTGTCTTGTTTTCCTGATTGCCTTTCGCTGCTTTCCAACATAATGGTGGAAAATTCAACTTGATAGCGTTCACCTTTAGAGCTCTGCCTGCTCTTATATGACACATAGGGAGGTGCTATAAAAGCTGTTGCTCAGAGGATTGGAGGACCGAGGGTATTTGGAACACAATGAGGTTGCAGGGGTGGACAGTGGCCACTAGAGGGCACTAAAGCACTTGATTCTGGGATCTGCACATTGGAGTTTTAGAGCAAAGGAAACCATAGTAGACCATGGGGGCAAAAAGAGCCCGTTCCCCAGTCCCCCATATCCACTTGGGCCCAGTTCTTACTCTTTAACGTTTTGTTCTCACAAATTTCCGTTTTCATGTGAAAATGAGTGGAGTGTATGGTGATGGGAATACCTTCAAGGTGTTGATGTCAATTAGATTTATTGCCCTTCATTGCTGTTACCATACTAAATGCTCTCTCCCCTTCTCCAGTTCATAGAACTGACTGGTATGAAGCCAGAATAAGGCATGTGAATTTAAGGAGCATCTACAGTTGTCCCTTGGTAGCCTCTGAGGTTGTTTCCAAGACCTCTACCCCCAACAGGTAGCAGCCTGTAGGGCCGAATCCTGAATCCTTAATGGCATCGTGCTCACTGGGAGAGGACTAAACACTGCCTGAGGCAAAGTGACTGCTGTGTAAATGGTTGTTTCCTTGTAGTAAACAGTGGCAGAAAAAAAATATGTATTTAGTGCAAATACATTTTAATAGGTGTGATTTGTAATGGGTTGAACACTAAAATGTGGAATCTGCAGACATGAAGCACCTGCTGCCATTTCAGATTGTTTTAAATCTGCCTTCGACTAGTTTCTTCAGTCCTGTGATTTGAATATGGATTGACCCTATAGGTTCATGTGTTGAAAGGTGGGTCTCTTGCTGGTGGCACTGTTTTGGGAGGTGGTGGGAACTTTGGAGGTGGAGGGCCTGGCTGGAGGAAGGAGTTCCCTGGGGCATGCCTTTGAAGGGTCTCTTGTCCCTGGGCCCTTCCTCTGTTGCCTTCTGCTTCCTGGCCACCATGACATGGGAAGCATTTGCCACACTCTCTTGTTGCCATGAGGTGTCTGTCTTGTTGTCTAAGGCCCAAAGCAATGGAGCCAGCTGATCTTGGGAAGCAGTGACCTAGATTAACCGTTACACCTCTAAACAGGCTGGGGATGTGACTCGCTGGCAGAATGCTTGCCTACCGTGTGCAAAGCCTGGGTTTGTGAGTTTGGTCCCCAGCACTGAAAACAGTGGAGACGAGTACAGAGGCAATCTAGAGAACGACGAAGTGTTTGCAGATCTCAAATGCATAAAACCTTTCCTCTTTTGAAGTCGTTTTCTCAGATAATTGTCACAGCGATCTAAAGCTGGGCACTTCTTATATGATCTGAGCTCTGAATAGCCAAGTCAGGTGCCCAGCAGACCTCTGGCCATCACTCTAGGTCTCTCTCCTGTGAACTTGAGCTGCCTGATTGCTCAGCTCTGTCTCTGTGCCCAGGAAGTACAAAGAGTTCCTCTGTAATTCCTTTCCTCTTTGAAGTGTAACTGGGGACAAGCGACTACGCTTCCTACCCTCCAAGGATCCTGTCCTTTCCTAGATGACAGTCACTGTCATATAAGCTCACTCATATGGTTTGCCGGGGTCTCCTGTTGTTTTGAGGTGGAAGGATCAGTCTGGTTCCTAATACTCTGCCTTGACCAGAAGCAAATGCCCATTTGGAGATGGGATTTTATAAAGATTATATCTAAATGTTGTGTTGAATATTTGATTTTTTCCCCCTGGTGAGGTGATAGCTCTTTATTCACGACTATTTAAAATCAATTTTTAAAGAATCCAGTTTCTTCTAATTGAAGTGCCATTTTCTGCAACAAGTCAGAATCGACAATAACATAATTAGAGAAAATGTGCTATTGAATTTGCATTTCCAAGAATGTCCACACACAATCAGGTGGCCTTTAGCTGACTGGCAGCAAGGCTTGGCAAGTATATTTAGAGTTTTCCCACATAGAACTTGATCAGTTTCTCTGCTATGGATTTGCCACTTCGTCTCAGGGGAATCACCTGGCAGTTCCAGTCCCACAGAATCTCACGGTTGTCACCTCCTCAGGAATACCATTTAGATGTGATGCTCCCTGGGAAGGCATCACCAGATGCAGAAGAGAAAGCTCCCCCATACTCCATAAAAGCTTCTTCCACTAGCATCGCTCTGGATGGGTCACGTTAACATTTAGGAGCTCAGATGTGCCTTTTCCATGCTTCATCTCCAAGCACCATATGTGGGAACTTCAAGCATTAGCCACATTTCAGAGTCCTGCTCTTTTCTTGTCCCTTTGATGCAAGAGCAGTTGCAGGGGACACTGAAGAAGCTGGGTGAGATGTTGCCGAGAAATCCAAGCTCTATGGTGAAATGTAACCCAGGCATGGCAGCTTCTGGGTGACACATTCTTGTCTGCCACAGGACATGGTTTTGTCTGCTACTTTCCATTAACATGGCTTGTATTCTACATGATGCTATGTGAGCAGCTCTTTCCTGCCCAGCAGTATCAGAAAAGCTAGGTTACTACACAGAACTTCCCCTTTGAACAGATTAACCGGTGAAGATTTTACTTCATGCCACTTTAGTTTCAAGTTGTTTTTCCTTTCCATTTTGGGTGGGTTTCCACAACATTTCCCATGCTTGATGTTTGCAGGGATAGGCAAATTCACTGGGGAAGACATCCACATAGCTGTGATTCTAAGATACATTACTTGGGGCTGTGTTTTGCATCTATACAAGTTGCGTGAACCACAGAACACCTAAATTGCGTACCATAAAACTGTTTTTGGTCAAGACTATATTAATTTATGTAGTGATATGAGTAAGTTGATGATTTTGAAAATTCTATGCCTGTCTTTATACATCAGATTTGTAAGTTTTAATTCTGATAATTATATTTGCTACATTCATTGCTTTTAGATATTACAGGTTGAGAATTAACAGTTCCTACTTTTGTTATAGAAAGACATGTGCATATATATGAACAAAGAGCTTTGTTATTTTCAGGACAGAGACAAAATATCTCTCAAAATATTTTGGTAAAACTTTTTGTCTCCTCAGAGTAGCATCAAGTACACGTTGTTTACATCTGTGAAGTATTTGAATACACAAGATTTTATTTTATGAACTTGAATTTATCTGTCACTGTTAATCCCTCTTTGTGAACTTTAAGCAGAGAAAGGTTTACCTTGGATGCTTAATTCCAAGGGTCTCCCATGGAACTTGTGTCTCATGAGAAGGAAGGTCACCAACTAAGGTAGAAGGACAGTCCAAGTCCCTGGGGAAGACACCTCATTGTAATTCCACCCAAGGCTTCTTATTAATAGATTGATCCTGTCTGCTCTGTTAGGTCTCAAATCTGGGATAAATGGCCAACTGAGGTACCTATTTAACATACCAAAGTGGACTTGGCAGTCAGGTTTTCTTAGCATCCCTCAGTTCCTACTTGTTACTGGGGATGGCTGGCATATCTCATCTCCTGCCCTAAACTTCTCCAACCCAGAAGCTGGGCTGCCCTTCCCCCAGTTGCCCTTCCCTATATAATCTAGCCATTTTGGTTACCTGGCTCTTCTCTTTCTCCTCCTCCTTTTCACTTGGCTCAGGGTCATGTTTACTCTAGACTCTCCCAGACGTTTCTGCCTCTGGCTGTCCTCTCCCTTTTATCTTCAATAAACCTTCCGGAACCTCCATCATCAATAGGAGCAGTCATGTCCTTCATTTTTATTTATTTTTCCCATTCATTCTGTTAATCAGGAACCTTACCTGACTCAGTTTTGTGTGTCCTAACATTTCTTTTCACCTTGTGTTGAACTGGATACAAAGCCATGAACCTCTAGGCTCTCAATGTACGTGCTTTCCTTTTCAAATAAAATGCCAGTCAACAATTCTTCTCGTATAACCTCCATGTTGTTTGGTCAAGTCTCCTGAATGTCCTGACCATTACTGATGCACACATTTCTGCTTTATGCCCAAAGTAATCCGGTCTGAGGACTGTCCGATAAAAAGGTTTCATATTAGATGGTGTCTGTCTTAGGGTTTTTATTGCTGTGGAGAGATACCATGACCACGACAGCTCTTACAAAGAAAACATTTAATTGGGGTGGCTCACTTAGTTTCAGAGGTTCAGCCCATTATTGTCATGGTGGAGAACATGGCGGTGTGTAGGCAGATATGGTGCTGGCTACATGTTGCAGGCTACAGGAAGTCAGCTGTGACACTGGCCGGAGGATAGGAAACCTCAAAGTCCGCTCCTGCAGTGACACACTTCCTCCAACAAGGCCACCCCCACTCCAACAAAGCCACACCTCCTAATAGTGCCACTCCCTATGAGATTATGGGGGCCAGTTACATTTGAACCACCAGTGTCTATGAATCTAGTCAACTTCTTGGTTGTTGTGATTTTCATAGACAGAAACAGAAGGAGTCAGTGTGCATGTGAGCTGAGACCTTAGACTAGAGAGAAACTGAGAGGGAGCATTGATCAGTGCTATAAAGTGCTGGCTTGATAAAGAAGGGAGAGAGAGCCCTCTTCTGAGTGGTGGCTAGGTGCTCATGTGCCTGCCTGGTACTTCTGTGGTATACCTGATGACATGTTCTCATGAGTGAGTTGAGTTTCATTCTCCAGTCCAGAGAGGCTTCAGGCCCTCCCTGCCCCCAAATAATAAGTGCCCATTTTGTATCTGAGGCATGGTCTGCTCCGCAGTGTGTAAAATGCTCTAGTCATTAATGACTAAATAGTTATTAAACTGATTAGTCATTAATAATCCTGAAAGGAATACATGAATGCTTCATGGGTAATTCCCCACTGCAATGGGGGGAATGTCACAGCATGGCACTTCATTGCCCCATTACAACTTAGCCTTTGCTTTAGTGTTTTTCAGGCAGTAATGATTGAGTTTGTCAAGATAATATAGTGTTAAATAATATTGGCTGAAATTCTTTATTTTATGTATAAGGTGTTTGCCTGCCTCTGAGACCAGAAGAGTTAATTGGATCCCCTGAAACTTGTGTTTCAGACAGGTGGTATGAGCCACCATGTGGGTGCTGGGAATTGAACCCAGGTCCTCTACAAGAGCAGCCAGTGCTCTAACTGATAAGCCATTTCTCCACCTATCCTAGGAATTTTTTAAAAGACGTAAACTATAAAGATATAAAACTTTGCAGGAGTTAAGAGCACTGGCTGCTCTTCCAGAGGTCCTGAGTTCAATTCCCAGCAACCACATGGTGGCTCACACCTTCCGTAATGAGATCTGGTGCCCTCTTCTGGCCTGCAGGCACACATGCAGGCAGAACACTGTATACATAATAAATAAATCTTAAAAAAATATATAAAACTTTCAAAAGTACTACAAAGGGAACCAAACAAGCAACATTGAGAGAAAATTTTATTATCTAAATTAAATATTAATTTAGAATATTACTCAATTTAAATTGAAATGCCTGCATTATATTTTAATGTGTTTTGTACATATAAATAATATGTGGTCTAGTAAACATGTGCTTTTCATCAGATAGCCCCTTTTTTTAAAGCTATAGTGAGCAAAAGTTTATTGATTTAGTTTCTCTATGTGTTTGTTGTGTATGTGCATGTGTGGGAGTAGAGGAGTCCAGAGGCTCATAGCAGGTGCTTCCTCAAACAGTCTTCATCTCTCACTGAACCTGGAGCTCCCCAGTTCAGCTAAATTCTCTAGCCCACAAGCCCCAGGGATTCTCCTGTCTGCCTCCCCAGCACTGGGGTTACAGGCATGTACTTCTTTCTGTGCCTGGCTTTTCACATGGGTGCTAGGGGTCTGAACTCAGGTCCTCATGTTTGCATAGTAAGTACTTGACCAACTGAAGCATCTCTCCGTTTCAGAAACCCTGTCCTTTGAAATATCCCATTACCACACGGATTGATCAGCAGAAATGCATTTAAAAGACCTAAGTTGATTTCCAAGAGAAGGCACAGAGTTTTAGCTATTATTTTTAGACTTCCTCCAAAACCCACACAGGCAATTAAGTAATAAAAGAAGAAAAACAATCCCATATGAATTGTCTGCTTAAATTAGCATCTCCTCAACAGCACATCATTTTATTTCTTGACCTCATAATAATGAACACATGTTTCTGGCATCTTCCTCTTTGGTATTGATTCTCAACCTGTGGGTCTTGACCCTTTTGGATCAAATGACCCTTTCACAGGAGTTGCCTAAAACCATTGGAAACACAGATTTTTATTTATAACAGCAGCAAAATTACAGTTATGAAATAGCAACGAAAATATTATGGCTGGGGGTCACCACAGCATGAACTGTATTAAAGGGTTACAGCATTAGGACAGTTGAGAACCACTGCTCTATGGGCTCTACTTGCCACATCAGTTTTGTCTCTTTTCCAGCTTCTTTTGTCATGTGCTCTCTCTCCTATCCCATTAGTGAGATGTTCTTTCAAGACCACAGAAGGACCGACAGTTACTGCCTTCAGCAGAAGCCTCCACCCAGTGCCAAATCCTTATGTCAAAGTCTTCACCCTTGGCATGATGGTGGCATTAGGAAGAAAGTCCTTCAGAAGATAACCAAGTCATAACAGAGTACTCATGAATGCCATTAGTGTCTTTATGAAAGAGATCCTAGAGAGTGCTCTACCCTTTCTTCTGTGTGAGGATACTGTGAGCCAGGAAGCAGACTTCACAAGGTACTAGGTCTATCTACAATTTGATCTTGTACATCCCAGCCCTCTAGAATTGGGAAAAATAAAATTATTCTAGCCATCTAGTATTTTTTTTGGTAGCACTTTTGGTAGACTAAGATGGTAGGGAGCACGAGACCTTGTACCTGGCTTGCATCTTAGGCAAGTTACTTTCTTCACAGAGCCTCAGTGTACTTGTGTTAGATGTGGGAATAAGAAGAGCTGCCTTTCAAGGTGGTTGTGAGAACTGGGGACATTATACATTCATTGACCAGCCTAGTGCCTGGTGTATCAGAATGCATTGTAACTGAAGAGGTAGCGAGGTGCCAAAGATGACCAGTGATGTGTGTGTTCTTTGCACACCAGTTTCCCAAGCACGACTCCACAGTTTGTGCCACCATTGCTAAGCCCCTAGCAGATTGCCATGTTTGACGTCAGGATGGACACTTAAACATTTTATTTCAAGGAAAGTAAACTTATGTTACTAATATTCCATGCTGAAGTGTATATTGGGGCAAAAAAGTGAATCAGAGCTATGCATATTACACTATTGGCAGCAAGAGGTTTAGATTTTTACTTTACATTTTTGTGTATATGTGTGTTTATGTGAGTAAACATGTATTTGAGTATGTATGGAAGCACCAGTACAACCCTGATTGTCAATGACCTGGAACTTTCCAAGTAGGCTAGACTAGCTGGTCAGTGAGTCACAGGGATCTACATGTTTCTTCTTCCCCAGCACTGAGATTGTAAGTGCACGCTAACATGCTGGTATGTATGTGTGTGTGATTGACATATATGCAATTATGTATACATTAGTATATATGAGTGCAGATGCATGTGTGCCAAAGAATGTCAGAGACCAGCATTTAATGTTTGTCTTCTCCTTCCACCTTGTTTGAGGCAAGGTCTTTTTACTATTTCTTCATGTGTTACATACACCAGCTGGCACGTGAACTTCTGGGCATTCTCCTGTCTGTTTCCTATCTTGCTGTAGGAACACTGGGACTTGAGATGCACGCTGCCATGCCAGGCTTTATGTGTGTTCTGGGGATCCAAACTTTGATCCTCATTCTTACCCAGATTCACCCACTGTTCTAAGGCCATGTCTTATGACCATGCATGACTTTCTTCTACATGGGTTCTGGAGACTGAACTTAGGTCCTATTGCTTATATGGCAAGATCTTTCTCAACTGAGCTATCTCCTCAGTCCAGGGCCAGAGCTTTACAGTTTTTTAAAAGACTATTGGACTAAATTGTAGGCAGAAGTTTCTCTGTCCCAGCAGCTGCTTCCAAATTACAGCACAGAAGCTTGTATTAATTGTAAATGCTCAGCCAATAGCTCTGGCTTATTGCTGACTATCTCTTACATTTTAAGTTAACCCCTATTCCTTATTTATGCTCTGCCACACAGTGGTACCTTTATTAGCATGGCATGTTCATCTCCTTCTTCCTCTGCATCTGGCTGGCAACTCCAGACTCTGCCTTTCTTCCTCTCAGCAGTCTCCTAGTCTGGCTCTCCTGCCTGACTTTATCCTGTTGAGCTATTGGCCAGTCAGGTTCTTTTTTTTTTTTTTCCAAGACAGGGTTTCTCTGTGTAGCTTTGTACCCTTTCTGGAACTCACTCTGTAGCCCAGGCTGACCTCAAACTCACAGAGATCCACCTGCCTCTGCCTCCCAAGTGCTGGGATTAAAGGCATGTGCTACCACCGCCCGGCTCAGGTTCTTTATTAAACCATTCACAGTGACATATCTTCACAGTGTACAAAAGGATTTTTCCACAGCATTAAGTAGAGTATTTAACAGTTAATTCACCCATTGTTTTTTGTAGACAATAAATGCAACTATAAAAATATAATTTCTTTTTGCTTTTTAGAAAGGTATTTGCTACATTGACTATTGTCAAAGTGGTAAATCAATGAAGTTGAACACATTTTTATTTTAGTTATAAAAAACTAGACCTTAAATTTCACTCAAAGAGATCCATTATATCTTAGTTAAGGTTTTTATTGCTGTGAAAAGTCACCATGATCATGACAACTCTTACACAGAAAACATTTAATTGAGGGGGCTTGCTTACAGTTTCAGAGGTTCAGTCTATTATCATCACGGCAGGGAGCATGGCGGCGTGCAGGTAAATGTGGTGATGGAGCTGAGAATGCTACATCTTGCAGGCAACAGGAAGTTGACTGACACACTGAGTGGTGTCCTGAGCATAGGAATCCTCAAAGCCTGCCCCCACAGTGACACATTTCCTCCAACAGGGCCATACCCACTCCAACAAAGCCACACCTTCTAATAGTGCCACTCCCTATGAGATTATGGGGGCCAATTATATTCAAACTACCACATATGGAAAAGAGTATTTTATACAAAGCCTACTAGAGTCACAGTTTCCAACGTTTGAAGAAATCATCCCAATTCAATTTCCTGGCACCACTGAAATTTTCTAGTTGTTTGTACTGCTGTGTGAGCATGTGTAAATTATGTGGCCAGAGAATATCTTATTCTTTACAGGACGGCCATGATGGCTCAATGAGTTTGTGTGTACAGTTCTCTGGTATAGAATAACTTCCTGGTAAATGTCATTCTCCTTAACAAGTTCCCACTAAGCATGAGAATGTATGGTTTGAAGGAGGTCTCGGGGAGATACATAGCAGTGGATGTGATCCATGATGATGTAAGCTTTCCGTTCATAAGATGTTTACATGTCAGTGGTGGCAGTGCTCTTCAATGTTTAGCATGCTGTGTTCTTATCTTGGACTTTATAAAATCCCTAACAGTAGGTCAGGTAATTATTCTCATGATATTAGAGGGCAATACTTCATATGTTATTGGGAAATAAGCTCAATAGATTCTCCAGGCATCATACATACATAGTCTTATCTGACTTATCATTGTCTTTTCTACTTGAAAAAATAAACACCCTATACACATCTAACCTCTTGCTCTCCTGTTCTCAGCCCTTTTGTTGTCTTTAGAACTGTAGTGAGTTACTGGATTGGTAGGTGTAGTGGTAAATCATGGTTCTTAAGTGGTGGGGCTCGCTGATGGAAGCACACAGGTGTACTTGTTTTCTGTTCTTTTTACCTGGTGCTGGGATCATCTATAGAGCCAGATTTCCCATGTGAGGGATGACCCAGTGCCTAAACTCACCCAGTGGGGACTGTTGGCTGGTATACCTAAGCTCCTCTCTTCAGTATTGACTATCACCAATACAGGTTCCGACCTTTGTCTGCTGAACATGTCTTTATTGGTTTTGCATTTTGGGGAGAAAAACAAGGTTGTTCTTTTGTTCTTGAACTATAGCACAACTCAGGAAAACCAAGGTAGGAAATCACTCATGTTCATGTACTTAGGAAGCCCAAATCTTCAGACACAGCCTGTGTTCTCTGTAGTATATCAAATAATCTATTTACCATGCTTTCCATTCACATGTGCTATTTTAAAACTTTTGTTACTACATACCAGCTCTGTGGTGTCAGGTCTCATCATCTGTACTGTACAGTTAATAGTGTCTACCACCCAAGATTACTGAGAACATTAAAGTCTATTTGAACCTTACAAGTATTGCTACATGGTCATTATCTCCCATTTTTAACGTTTGCTAGAAACTGAGATCTCTTTTTATAATTGTTAGCAGCAAAATATATACTTTTATTGTTCTAAAAATTTTTATAATAAAAAATTCTGCTCTTAAACTTTGAATAAATCAGACTCATGAATCAATATACTACCATATCCACAAGCACAGTATAGGGATGGAAGCCTTTTTAAGAATAGTTTGTGAGGGCTGTAGAGATGCCTCAGAGGTTAAGAGCACTGGCTGCTCTTTCAGAGGATCCAGGTTCATTTCCCAGCACCAACATGGCAGCTCACAATTGTCTGTAGCTCCAGTTCCAGTGGATTGGACACCCTCACACAGACATATATGCAGGTAAAATACCAATGCACATAAAATAAAAAAATTTTAAAAAAGAATGTTTTGTGAAGGTAGAGTTCTAAGATGACTCCTAAAGGCCCATATCCCTCTTCAGTCAATGCCCTCCCTCCCTTTGAGTGATTTGTCCTAATCAGTTGACTGTGATATAATCAGAGGGTAATCGCCCTGGTTACAACTAATTGAATTTTGGCTGGGTGTAATTGTGCATGCCTTTAATCTCAGCATTTGGGAGGCAGAGGCAGGCAAATCTCAGAGTCTGAGGCCAGCCTAGTCTACAGAGTGAGTTCCAGTATAGCCAGGGGCTACACAGAGAAATCGTGTCTCAGAAAAACGAAATCCATCAACCTCTCGCCCAAACACAACTAATTGAATCTTATTTATTTATTTATTTATTTTATTCATCTATTTGTTTTATATCTCAGCCATGGCCTCTCCCTCCCATCCTCCCCTCCCAGTTCCTCTTCCCCAATTTCCCTCCTTTCCCAGCACCCCGAATTCCACCTTCTTCCATCTCCATCCAGGAAAGGGCAGGTCTCCTATGAATATCAATAAAACACGGCATATCAAGTTGCAGTAAGACTAAGCTCCTCCCCATGTACTAAGGCTGGGCAAGGCGATCCAGTATGAGAAGTAGGGTTCCAAAAGCCAGTAAAAGAGTCAGAGACAGCCCCTCTTCGGGTCATCTAGCAACTGATGGAGGCAGATGCAGAGACCCACAGCCAAACATTAGGCAGAGTTTGGGAATGCTGTGAAGGAGAAGGAGAAAGGAGCGTGGGGGTCAAGGACTCACAGAAGGCCCACAGAATCAACTAACCTGGGCTCATAAGGGCTCACAGAGACTGAACCGACAACCAGGGAGCCTGCGTGAGACTGACATAGGCACCCTGCGTTTATGTTACAGTTGTGTAGGTTGGTCAACTTATGGGACACCTAACAACTAATTGAATCTTAAGAAAACCAGGTCTCAAGTTGTACAACCAAAATGTGGTAGCAGTGGAGTCTCATAGAGCACATATCAGTTGACTCTTGGATCTTGGATAGGAATTTGTTAAAGAGTACAGATGTGAAACAAAGGTATGTCCAATATCTCTGTCTCATGACTAAGACAGAGAGAAATTCAGGGCAGAGGCACACACAGCCAAGGAGATAGGGTTTTACTCTGTAGCTCAGGCTGTCCTTGAACTTGCAATCCTCCTGCTTTGGTCTCCCAAATGCGGCGATTACAGAGTGAACCACCAATCCCAGGAGATTTGATTTCTTTTAATTAGCATTTCATGTGAGTTGCTGTGTGCATATGCAGGTTTGTTTTGCTTTTTGTTGCATTATATTGAATCTACCCAGTGTGCTTATTCATATGGACTCACAGATACACACTTTCCTATCTTTTAGCTGTCCTGCATACACTTCCTGTAAAACATGCATGTACATCTCTGTGAAGACACAGATTTTCATTTCTCCTGGGGAGATGCACAGAAACAGAATGGCTAGGGCATACAAGTAGGTCTAGCTGCAGCATAATAGAAACTGTCAATGTGATTTCCAAAATGGGTCTTTCAGGCTTCCTTTTTTAAAACAACAACAACAAACCCCAAACAAGTGTGTTAACTATTTTGATGCTATGTATTTACTCTCTAAGAGAATCTAATAATAGCTCCTCAGAATGTCGGTGGGGGACTGGTAGGTGAAACATGGAAGGTCTGGATGAGGCAGGCACACTGGGAACTTCTGCTTTAGTTTCTCCATCCCATCCTGTTTCAGAGTCTGGTCTCTTGTTTTATTCAGAGCTAGACTGATTGCCTCTGCTTCTGTGGGTCCCTTTTCTTACTTAGTGATGGATCTGTAGAGACAGGAAGAATTTCAACTATTCCAGGACTTTTTGGTATTACTTTATACCCCCTGGATCCCTGGACAGCAGTGTGTGTCACCTCAGCTGCCAGCTCAATTTGGGGGTTATCAGTCCAGCACTGTCCAGCACATTGCACTGTTTTCCAAGGTTCACTTCATGCTGTTACTGTGCCCTACTTCATAAAGCCAGGCCTTCTGCACTGATTTGACTCTGGATCCCACGCTTGGCCTCCCCTGCTGATCCCTTAGGACTTAGTGTTTTCTTAATTAATCTCTTCTAATAACTGTACTTTTCCTTTGTTACCCTGGTGGTCAGTTTTCCACCCATCCATTCTCTCAATTTCCTTTTTTATTTTTAAAAATAATAAAAAGTTAACATATAAAATAGTGGGTTTCCTTATGATGTGAATACCATGAGCTCTGTTCCTATTCACCCTCTTTCCCATCTTCCTTCCTTCCCCTCTATTTCATTTCCTTTTTCTTCCCCAGTAGTCTTCTTTCTACCCATCTGTGTGTGTGTGTGTGTGTGTGTGTGTGTGTGTGTGTGTGTGTG
>CABHPQ010151579.1:0-28136 GCA_902168405.1 Peromyscus aztecus
GGTTTTCATCCTTAACAAAGAGGCTTCTTTTCTCAGCTGATTGAGGCTACTGCACAGACCCACAGCCAGTCAAAATGCAGAGAGTAAGGGGCTGTGAAGTATGCAGCCCCACTTAGTACATCTTTAACACAACCCAGAAACCTAAGGCTTAGGTAACATAAAACCAGTGCAAGTGGAAAGACTGGAAAAGCCACAGGACCAGAATTTCTTAGGCAATATAGCGTCTTCTAGACATGACAGTGATGTGGCCCCCATGAAAACTTCATTGCCTGGCACTACACAAGTCCCCCATAATGACCATACCAGTAGTCTTTCCAAGGGAGATGGGGAAATTTCATGATTCCCCAGTACTATATGAAGAGCTATAGTCAATTATTGGCTGCTGAGAGAGGAAAATTAGTTTTTCCAGGGACAAGCACCCTGATAGTTTTCCAATTCCAAGTGGTCAGCCCTAAACCCATGTATGTGTGTGCAGCCCTAAATGTACTCGGTATGTTACACAGTCACCTGTGTGATATATACATATGCATAACTAATATTCATATAAGAAGGAATCATGAATCTGAGAGGCAGTGGTGTGGGAAGGGAAATGTGAGAGGCAGAGAAAGTAAGGTGGAAATCATGTAAATATAGTAAATTAATTTCTGATATTCTCAAAAAAACCCTCCACAATTGGTTACCAAAAAATCAAAAAAACCTAAAATCTAAAACATATTGTATTTGAAAAATAAACATAAGTATGATCCTGTTTGCCATTGTCTTCCTGTGAGTTTTGACTCCCTCATAAGTTCCCTGGTAAATGTGTCTTACTTATTCAGAATAGTGTGACCTATCTTAGGGAAAACTCCTTTGTGATGTGAAAGAAAGCATGATTCACAGTGATACTGACTTTTTTATTCTTATCGATGAAACACTTGTGAGCTGGTGCTTGAAGCTAATGCACAAATGATAGTAACTTGATTAATAAATTTTTTTTCCCCATGAGTTCAGTTCTGTCGTGTGTCTGAGTTATAATTGCTGATCTCCCCCTCCTAATTCCAGGCACAACTGTTTTCTTATTACATTCTAAGCACGCCAAACATTTCCTCTCTGAAACGCTTGTTCTGACTTTGTTCATTTTACTAGTGACACTATTATTTCTAATCAGTTAGCAGTTCACCTTTCTGTTTTATCCAGAGATCAGCTCAAATACTTCTTCAGCTGAAAAGTAACCCTTGACAGACTCTCCACTAGCAGCTCATCTTTGTCAAATAGTTTCCAGTATCATTTTATCACCTCGTTACTTAGCTCTTGCATCATTTTATGTCAACTTGACACAAACTTAAATATGGATGGGAAAAGGGACACTGAACTGAGAAAATGCCTCCATAAGACTGGCCTATAGGCAAATCTTTGTGGTATTTTTTTGTTAATTGTTGATGTGGAAGGGCTAAGCCCACTGTAGGCAGAGCCACCCCTGGGCTGGTGGTCCTGGATGGTATACGAAAGCAGGCTGAGGAAGCCATGAGGAGCAAGCCAGTAAGCAGCATTCCTTCATGGATTCTGTTTCAGTTTCTGCCTCCACTACCTGCCTTGACTTCCCTCAGTGATGGAGTGTGACCTCTGAGAATCGTAAGAAATAAACAATTTCCTCCCTGAGGTACTTTTGGTTGTGCTATAGTATGACAGCAATAGAAACTCTAACTGAGACATCTGTTTGAAGTATTTTCTCCTTCACTATAATATTAGTCATATTGACAGAACATATTGTGTGTTCTATATTTGCTACCATTGCACATGAGGTAGGAACTCAAAATGTCTATTTAGTGTTAGAATCAACATCCACCATTATCAATTATTAAGTACTGTCTTAATCTTAAAAAGCAAGAGTCACTGAGATACCTGAGACATTAATTTATTTCTGGTGATGAACTTTATATTGAATATATTGAGATAAAAATGTATATAGCAAATATTTATTGCTCAGAATAGTCTCTCTTATAGAAAGATCTTTCTTCACTACCTTAACCATGTGCCTGTGTGAGACTCTACATGTGGCACTGAACTCTTCCTCCATTCCTAGCTAAAAAGGCAGACACGGTTCAACACACTTAGGTCTTCTACATTAGTGCATTGCCTTCAGTAACTGGCACGTGGGGTTCAAGATGGGTTCACAAAAGAGTACTTTGCCAGGAGTTTTCTTTCTGGAGCATAAAAGATAGAGCACTTTTGTTATATAAAACTCTGTGACTTCTGTGTGGGAAATGTAGAAGAAGTCATCAAACATGGAGAAAAGAGATGACTAGAGGAATAACAGAAACCAGGAAAAGGAGATAAGAGAGAAGGAGGTTCTGGTTCCCCCAAGGACAGGGCCACTAAAGTTTGTGGTTTTCTTTTGCCTGGTTTGCCTTGTCCAGTCTTGATATGAAGGCTTTTGCCTTGTCTTATTGTATCTTGTTTTGTCCTGTTTGATTTGGTTGCTGTCTCTTGGTGACCTGTTCTTTCATGAAGGGAAACGGAGTGAGGGTGGACCTGGGGGGAGAGGGCATGTAGAGAAGGGCTGGAAGGAGTTGAGGGAGGGGAAACTATGGTCTGGATGTATTGTATAAAAAAGAATATATTTTCTTTTTTTTTTTTTTTTAGTTAAAAGGAGGTTTATTTTGGGGTAACTTACAGCCAGTAAAGGTTACAGGGTCCGGGAGAAGTTAGGTGCAGTCCAGCAGGGTTCTCTGGAGACTCTGACTCTGTCTGCCATCCAGCATGAAGAATCTATTTTCAATTAAAAAAGAAAAAAGAAAAAAATCAATGAAATTTTATCTCATTATACCCAGGCAAATACAGGATATACTGTTATTTCAAGAAAGGAACTGGAATCATGCTCAGCCAGTTCAAAATCCACATCAGGTATTTTAAATCTTAGAGCTTTACAGAAGCCACTACCCACAGTACTGATGGAGACAATACTCAGGCTTCTTCATTCTATAAAAGCCTTCTTTTGACTAATTTCAGAAGGACCCAAGCTGACCTGAGAACCTGTGGGAATGCAGCTTGCTGAGACTGGTCAGTTCCCCTGAAATAGAGAAAAGAATGAACAAGGAAGAACTCTTGGGGCCAATTGGGACTGTTCTTTGGGAGTTTGAAGTACAGAAAGCATTGTTCCTGTTCATCTCTAATACTGAGACACTTAGCTTGTATTCTTGCCCAGATAAAAATTAGCCTGGTTTTGTCCATATGTGATATTTAGGGTATTTTCCTGTATACTCCAGATGTGATTTTTCTTTTTGTGAAACTGATCAAGTCAATATGGCAAATATGAAGGGGTAGCTATATGTTACTGAGACCTAAAGGTTTGTGTCTGCTTATGTTTTCATTATTAACTAAAGGAATCTTGGTTTTTAATTCTTTAAAGGGATTAAAGTTACATAAATTTTTTAAAAAAGTTAGACACTGTCTTGAAGCTTTTTAAATGTAGAGGTATTTGGTAGCCTTGACAAAAAAACACATGGACTTTACTGTCTCAAGTCAATCTTTAGCAAGCGTTTTTTTTTTTAAGTATGGTTTTAATAACTTTATTCTTTATTATTATTATTTCTTTAACTTTTTGAGATTATAATATAATTACATCATTTCCTCCCTCCAAACCCTCCTGTGTATGTCTTCCCACTCTCCTTCAGATTCATGTCTTTTGTCATTAATTGCTGTTATATACATATATGTATATGCATGTATATTTCTAAATACATATAAGAATGATCTGCTCAGTTGTCTAATGTTACTTGTATGCAGATGACTTAATTTTGTCTTTCAGCATTGGATATCATGGTTGTATGCTATCTAGAGTTTTGTATACGTGGAGCCTTTGCCTGAAGCCACTACGTCTTTGTTTAGTATTGGTCCACTGTATTTTCAGGTCTTGAGGAAGAGATACACCAGAGTAATTCTGTTGTCCCAAGTTTTAACAGCAGAAGCTTCTAATGTTTGAATTTTATTTGACATCATATTTCATGACTTAATTACTAAATTAGGTGTTCCTGGGTGTGCCAGTTGGTTTTTGTCAACTTGATAAATTCAAGAGTTGTCTGGGAAGAAGATCTCCCATTGAGAAAATGCCTCCATCAAATTGCCTGTGGGTATTTTTGATTAATGATTGATGTGGGAGAGCTCAGCTCATTGTGGGAAGTGCCACCCCCAGGCAAGTATCCTGTGTTGTATGATAAATCAGGCTGAGCACGACATGAGGAAAAAGCAAGCCACATTCTTCTTTGGCTGTACTTCAGTTCCTTCCCTCAGGTTCCTGCCTTGAGTTCATGTGTCAGCTTCCCTCAGTGGACTGTGAGAGGGCATATGTCAGTCAAACAAACCATTTCCTCCCAAGTTGGTCATGGTATTTATCACAGCAATAGAGAAGTAACTAACAGAGCAAACTAAGGTCAGTGTTTGTAGAAAGTCTGCTTTCAAAGTTGATGACCTCATTCACGATGTAAGTAATTCTTTCTATAAGGTTTAGATTGTCTTGGCATTTCAGCAATGGAGAGGTCAGTATTTCAGTACTAACATCTGAGAAGAATTAGGTGGCCAGAGTGATACTTCACAATCAACCAAAATTTGCATTTTCCTCTGTATTCTTATTATACAGAACATTTTCTTGACCACATAAGCATCTTAAATTATGTGGCTAAAAGTCTTCATCTATATCTCAGTCTTTTCTAAGAAAATATGCACAATTGTCTCACACATTGATAACATCATGTTTTCTGCATATGCTGTTTTGTTCACAACCCACTTTATTTCCTGTATAATTAATTGTAGTTTATAGCTACTTTTATTTTCTAAGGATTGAAGTTGAGGCTGCCAGTGTTCTCAGAAACAGTGCTTGCCTGTAGTTCTTACATGAGAGATCTCAAAAATGGATTATTTCTTTGCCTCTGTTCCAGATCTGAGGTGGAACATATGACAGTTCCAACTGAAGATAATTAATTTCAGTCCACATCTTACACACACACACACACACACATACACTACACACACACACTACACACACACACACACTACACACACACACACACCACACACACACACACACACACACACACACACACACACACACACACAGCAGTTTCCAAAACACCATTTTGATGAAAATGTGTGTCTAAGAAAATATGGAAACAGACAGGTGATGAATAAATAAAATAAAAATATAATTTTTTTCTATCCTCAAATATGTGATGCTGTCTGGTGAACTGGATCAACCCCAGTTGCTCCATGTGCAGACACACTTGCCCTTGGGAGTGTGTATATATTGTATTTCTATAATTACTTCATCAGTTATACTTTAAATACTTTTCAAGAGAACTCGTTCTAGTCTAGGTATCGTGGCATTTAGCGAGGCGCAGAAGAGTGACGTTCCAGCTGATGTATTGCTCGCCGCTTTGACTGACTTCTTCCGGGCAGCTGCCCTGCATAACCTCCCCACCCCCTCCGGTTTGTCAATACGGGTAGCACTGTTTACCCTCGATCCCAAAACCCTGCCTTTCCAGTCCTTTCCTCCTTTAATCAATTCCTGTCTTTGTTGCTCCGTCCTTTGCTTATGTTTATTGGCATCGGCTTTAACGTCAGTGTTAGGGGCCTCACTTCAGCATCTGCTTCAGAACTGGGAGTTATTTACCTCTTACCAGAAACAGTCCAGAGAGAAGGCCTGTTCTGAATCAGCTCGTGGATGAAATCCGTGTGAACCCTGTGACTTCCTAGAGGAGCTCAACTCACTTAACATCAGTTAATCAGACGATCAGTTGCACCGGGGTGGGAGTGGGTGGTGGGGGTGGTGGTGGTGGTGGGTGGGGTGGGGGGATGGAGTTTGGCTATTACCTGATTGTAAAACCCTGTGATTTTTTTTTTTAAAGATTATTATAAAAGCATGCAGCAGTCTCTGCCACTGTGGGAGCTATTTACAGTTACGCAGATCTGTCCTCTTTCCTTGCACTTCATTATTGCCACTCACGCCACCCCCAGCTTTGTACAAACTTAACTGAGTATTGTGAGAGGAAAGCTAGGCTGAGAGCTGGTGTCAGAGAGGCAGAATGCGACGATCAAATTTTTTCTGTACTTTGAGTGTGTAAACTCAAGTATTATGTTTTGGACAAGGTTGGTCACTTATTTTTCTCAAAAGATCCAGCACCACCTCGTTCCTTTACCATAGCTCTGAAATTTTATCTGTTTGCCCCACAGTACCTTACAGAATAGTTTTTTCTATTAATTTACCTCCTCATCTTCCTATTCATCCTATGGTCACTAGTCATAGGACTCTGTTATTTTTTTTTCTATGTATAGCACCATTCTTTACTTTTAATTAGAACTGCCCTATGGCTTCTAATTTAAATTCTGTCTATACTCTTTCTTCCTTGCCATCCAGAGATGGCAGCTTCTTCTGTGACTCTTGTGCATAACATGTGCTCTCCTGGTAGCCATATCATATAGCTTTTTATTTAATTTTCAAATGCTTTTATTCATTCTATGAGAATTTCATACAATTTATTTATTTTTTATCATATTCTTTCCCATTCCCTAAACCATCACCGTCTCTTGTCCCTGGCCAACCAACTTCTGGGTCACCTAAGCCTAGAGCCTGCTTTCGATAAACCCAGCATTGCTATAGAAGGAAACTGACTTTCCCTCTCCTGGCAGCTATCAATTGCTAATAGCCTCTAGACTAGGGGTGGGACTTCCTGCCAGCCTCGCCTTCCCCTCCTTGCTGGGACCTTGCCTGTCTCGTGCCTGCAGCCACTGTCTCTTTGTGTACCTATGTGCGCCTGTCCTGTCATGTGTGTCCCTTAAAGTTCTGACTCCTCTTCCACATAGCTGAGAGCTAGATGCTGGGCTGTGTGATCAACACATTCCTCAACACAGTCTTCCTCATTTTACAATTAGGGGAACAGGGAGGTGAAATGGCCATACAAGATGTCCACAAGTGACAGAGGTTACCAAAGAGAAGTTTGACTTCTTTCCATTATTTATTTATTTATCCTTTTAATTTTGGACAATTTCACATATGTATGCCAGGCATTGTGGGTATATTCATCCCATCCCCCTCTCTTACCTCTCCTATTCCTATGATCTCCTTCTTCCCGACTACTCCTCCCCCGACTTTCACCATACTGCATGCTCATTCACCTTCTTTTCTGTGATGTTTCCTGGGCCTTGAAGAGGGGGATTTTTATAGTAGGTGTTATGTTCAGGGCTGAGCACTCCACAGTTGTGTTTCTCAGCGTCTTGACTAGTTATGAGTCTCTGTATTAACTGTTACCCACTGTAAAGTTTTGGTCTTCTTAAACTAATTGATAAAACACTAGGCTGTGTGTTTTTCATCTGCCTTTAAATCCGCTGACAGCTCTGTCCTCTTCTGCCATCATGATGGCATTCTTTGTTTCAGAGCTTGTCAATGGTGGAAAACAGTGGATGCCACTGTCACCTTTCTTAATTATCTGTACTACTTCTTATTGGGTTGTAAATGTTTAGGGAATTTTTTTCTATTCTGGGTTGTAATGTTCTCTTCCCCTAACTCATCTTTCTTTTTGGTCTGCCACTCCCCACCCCACAAATGAGTTTTCACCAAGACAAAGACTCAAATCTCTGCCCTTCTTATCCTATACGAATTCATTAGAGAGCTCCAAAATGAAATGGTAAAATAAATTCAGAGTTTTAATTGATCTAACAGTGGCCTGAGAGATAGCTCAGTAGTTAAGAGCATAAACTCAGATTTTGGTTCCCAGCACTTACACGGCATCTCACAGTCACCTGTAACTCCAGCTCTAGGGGCCCTGATGCCCTCTTCTAGTATCTGTGAGCAACAGCACTCATATTTACACACACACACACACACACACACACACACATACACACACACACACTCACACTCATGCACAAGTAGAATAAATATTATGAGATAATCTACGCAGAAGTGAAAAATGGGGAAATGAAAGCAAAAAGTGGGGAAATGAAAGTGCAAAGAAGAAATTAAAAGCAAACTGTTCTGAGGTCTGTCCATTGTTACACAGTTATTAGAAGGTAATTATAATTGAAGAAGGGTATTGTTTGTATTATAGGGTATTCTTTTTTATTTATTTACCTTTTTAATTTTGTCAATTTCACACGTGTATAGAGTCATCCACAAATAACTTAGAGGTCAAAAATATTAAGTCACCATCCTTGACAAAATACAAACATAAAAATAGCCAATTAACAAAAGAGCCACTATCAAAAAGGAGGAAACAAGGAATGTAGGAAATGGAAAGAAAAGAGCCAAACAGCAGAGTGTAGCTAGAGCTTAGTAACTGTGCCTGAGCTGGATAGTCTTATATCTTGCTATAGATCAAAATGAATGATGGTGCAAACAATGCTTGCTTCTCCTACTCTCAAGTTCCTTGTATGCGGATGCCTAGTCTCATGTGATCATTTGGGACCCCAGGTGTTTTCTTGCTGGTGGTTCACCATTTCTGAGGGTCTCAATGTCATTTGCATTTGATTATTTGAAACGAAAAAACTACGTAGGTTCTGGGGGAAAAAAAAAACTTGTTTGAGAAGTGGCACGTATGGCATTGCTCACATGCTACCGCTTAAGCATAGGCTCATGCATTGAAGTACAGCAGCAGTTTGCTGATGTGTAGCAGCAGTTTGCTGGATCCTGGAAGAAGATGAAACAGAGTTTAGGTGAAGAGCTACAGTGATCTGTAATTCTTACACAGTCAGGTCAAAAGATTATGGGTATCCAGACTTTTTTTTAATGCATTAACTTTCATTTGGGGATTTGAAATAATACTTATTTTTAGTGTTCATAAGGGAAAACGATAAATTTTTTTTGGCATAGAGCACAGAAATCCTCAATTGAACTAGAACCTCATACTATTTTTGACACTTAAATGGTCTTATTTCAGGAAATAGTGTACAAGTCAGGAAGCAGCATTTGCTAACATCTTGGTGTTGACATGTGAGATTTTTTTTTATGTCAATTCTGTCTCTTGCTACTGAAGTATGTTCTAGCAACCTGAATGTTAGTCATCATTTAAGAATTAGAGATGTGGAAGCTTAGATATTGTCTTATATTTATCTATTAACTGAAACCAGTGCTCATTAAATTCCTTTGTGTTTAAGGGACATTGGTATAGATACTTTGTGTTAACTATGCTAGCTAGAAACCACGGCTGGCCGATAAAGAACAAAGAGATAGAACTAACATTCACTCAAGAAGAAGTAAAGTAGATAAGGCTTATGCAGTAGGGGGAGCAAGCATTCGAAGGGGGTTGAATATGACTGAAGTGCATTAGTACATGTCTGAAGACATTGCCATGAGGCTCACTGCGGTGTACAATCCATATACACAAATTTAAAAGGAAAAATGGGTAACACTGACACCAATCATATACAGAATTGAATCCAGTAAGTGACTGGGATAGATCAGGATACTTTTGTGATGATTGTACCGCCAGAAGAAGAGAGTTGTGAACAGAGTAAACATTTGCCAATAAAGCCCATTTGCCCTAAGTACCCGTGATATGTAATTATTATAGAGGACTGGATACAGTCTGGAAATGCAAATTTACACCGAGTATCTTGTTGTTTTATTTTTTATCTCCTCAAAAATCAATTCAAACCCTTAAATATTCTATGAAAGTATTAACTGTGCCGTAATAGTTTCTATTACATGAATTATTAACTATTTTCTCCTTGTACATTTAACACAAGAACTGATTTCTACTCTTACAAGAAATAGTAGAAAGAATGTCCAGCCTCGAACATAAATCTGTGTCAACATTTTCTGAGATTTTCTTGGGCTGCCTCCTAGAAATACAAGCAGTAGGGCAAGCGTGTTTTTCCTGGACCATCTCGATGACGTTGCTAAGGAGAAGGAAGTCTCACAAGAAAAGGGAGGCTTTCTTACCTGTCAGCACTCCTTCCTTGGCACACCCCACATCCCAGACCAATGTTTCAGGTCAAGAAAGATGGGGTAAAGTGTTTGTCAGGATCTGCCACTTAGTTCATGTTAAATATGAACTAGTACTATCAGCCCCAGTGTACAACTGGCCCTTCCTTAGTCTATCTCATATCAAACGTGTGAAGTGGTACATATCACTTGCCTTCTGTGAGCCTCAAGTTTTCTCACCCATCAAATGGACATGTAGTATTAGTTACTTCACACTGTTGTTGTGGAGCTTTTTCCATTGTGAAGCTGACAATCCCTGTGAAGGGGTTGATTTACTGATTAGTAAGAGAGAGAGAGAGAGAGAGAGTAAGTGAGGGGCTGTAAGGACATTTCAACTGAGTGTTTCTGTTGTTTGCGTTGCTTTATTTTGTGTTTGAGGCCTGGCATCTCTTTTGATTCTGGTAAGTTACCTCTTGGCACACAGGACACAAAGCTTAATAATTTTTGTTTCTAATGCTAAGTTCCATGATTGCTGGGAGTTTATGTTTAGTTACTGGAATCATAGTTTCGGTTAATAAATATCTTATATTTATTTTAAATGTATGAGAGTTGTTCACTTGATGGATTGTTTTACATATTAGCTGTCCTCTCTGACTGGGACCCAGTGGGTTGTGAACACTGGATGTGAACCTGGGGATTCTAAGGTTACACTGCCACCATGTGGCTGTTTATCTCAAGATGGCCATTGCTTCTGAGATAAAGAAATAAAAAGGCACATGCTTTGTTTTTATTGCAGTGTAACAAAAGCTTGTGGTGTGTACTTCACACACAACCCCTAAACACACGCATGCACGCATGTCCTTGTACATACTCACCCATTAAGCACTTCTCCCAAGCCAAGCTTGTGTTTAATGAGAGACAGGACATCCTCTAATGCTGATAATCTCTCTGAAGTAAATATAGGTGGTCTGTGAATTATTTTCAAATATATATAATGATAAGATTTTAGTTATGAACTCTAAACATATTCCCTCTTTATAATAAACACTTAATTAAAATAAATAATGCTTCTTAGTCTGTTTTCTGTTTGTCTACATGTTTGGTATCACCACTTCCAAATTTTGACTAGGAATATATGCAATAATTTTTTTAGAAGTAAAAGAATGTAATTTATTTCTTGTTTCCATTTTTAGCAGGTGCCTAAAATTGATACTTATGGGGTATCATATAATGTTTTAATATGTGTATACAAATTGTTTAACTAATTTGGGCGGGAAGGCTAGCTACTAGTACTTTTCGTTTATTTATTAAGAATTTTTTATTCATTTTACATACCAATCACAGATCCCCTCTCTTCCCTCTTCCTACCTCTCCCAACCTTCTCCCCCAACCCACCCCCAAGTCCCTCCTCTGAAAAGGTAAGACCACCCGTGGGGAGTCAGCAGAGCCTGGTACATTCAGTTGAGGTGGGTCCAAGCCCTCCCCCTGCATCTAGGCTGTGCAAGGTGTCCCCCATAGCTAGTCTCCAAAAAGACAGCTCACGCACCACTGGCCAATAGTACTTTTTAAGGGACCATAGATAATTCTAATGGCTACTCAGTAGTGAGGACTATTGAAACTTCTGTCTCTTTGGATGTTGTGTTAAATTCCACTAAATAGATTAGCTGCCAAGTATAAAGAGTAAAAAATTGATTAAGTATTTATGCAGCCCCTCGATTATTGAGTTGACAGCCTTACCAGATGAATGGCACACCCAGATCCCTTTTTATATTATCAACAGCCAATACCTAGGACTTTCCTTGATATCATTGTGCTTTTATCTTCCATGGTCTCAGCAAATAAGCTCTTTGTCCTCTGCATCCCCAAGTCCAAACACTCAATCTATACTAATGTTCAGCTTCCAGAGGCTGTGGATAGAGGCAGAGTGGGTGTTCTCTGGGGATAGAATTCTTCACCAGACCAGGCACTTGCACAAATTTTCTGAACCTGCTCTACCTGAGGTTCCTCCCTGTGATGTGGGAATAGTATGAGAGAATCTTTGTGTGGGTTTTGGTGAGAGTTGTGAGCCATGCACACAAAACATTAAAGCTGATATATAGCAGTTAGTGTGGCCGCAGTGACTGTGAACTGCTGTAGTTAGAGAGGAATACCTTGCCTCTTAAATACCTTTTGCTTCCAGAGGAACGGAGTTGTATGTGCAAAATAGTGTTGGGTAAATTGGATAGATAAATTGAGCCCACAAAGCCCACTGCAGATGTTAGCCTCATCCCTAACTACCATACACAAGTTCCAGTCTTCTGAGACTTTGATTTTGAGCAGTAGTATTGCAAATGTTTTGTGTTATTCATGCAATGTTTTAAAGAAATTAGAGAATATACAAAACCAGAAATGAATTAACCTTACTTCAAGCTCTGTCTCCACCAGCTGTGCTGTTAGAGAGAACAAACAGACAAAACCCTACCTTTTAAATTTTGGTGTAAGACTGGCCCAGCTGCAAAGATCTTTAGCAGAGTGTTTGTTGGTCTAGGAGACAAACTTAGTCAGAAAAGGAATTGGTTCCCCAGGGGCTATTCTAGCATCAAGTGAACAGGGACTATGTTAAGATAACAGGTTCAAAGTTTGCTTGCTGGTTCTTCATGACAGGCTAAATGGAAATGAATGATTCATATTTCACACGTGCACATGCCTTAGGTGTTGTGGTTTATTTTTCAGATGGGAATTAATGTGGTGGACTCTGCTGTATCTGGATTAGGTGGCTGTCCTTATGCAAAAGGTGCTTCTGGGAATGTAGCCACTGAGGATTTGATATATATGCTTAATGGCATGGGGCTCAATACAGTAAGTTCTTTTACCATGTTTTTTAATATCCGTGCCTTCTTTTCAGGTTCAAACAGGAATACTTTCTCAAACCTGAAAAGCAACTGAGGTCAAAGTTTTACCTCATTGCTATTTGCTGGAATGTACAGAAGGAAAATACAGTGAACGGGTTTCAGAGACTTTGTAGGTGCTTATTGCTAGAGCTCAGTCACCAATAGCATCCTCATTCCCTGTTATAAAGTTTTATGAACTCCAAAATAATTTTCCATATATAATCTGCTTTGACTTTGCACACTTACTGTGTGAGAGCTACTGTCTTTGTGATTACAATGCTCTGTAGTTTTGCTTTTTGTATGGCTCATCAGAGAAGCCAAGATCCTCAGTCAGGCTGGGATTATTATGTTAGTCTGGAGCTTCTGACACTTTGCAAATGGTCAGTGGAAGAGCAAAGTTTAACTGAACATGAGATGTAAGGCACAGGTGACAAGAATAGCCTCTTTCTAGGTACCTGAAATGGTACGTCTTGTGAGCTAACTCTGCTGAAACCAACTCCGAGCTTTCTTTCTTTTCTTTAGTAACAAAATCTATCAGCATTGTGGAGATTCTATTTTATGGGAAACCATGAAAGGCAAGAAGACTATTCTGAGATTATTGCACAGCCAAACCGTAAAAGCATCAGTCAGCTTACAACATAAGCCCCGCTCCCTCCTTCTTCCTCTCCAGTCTCACTGTAATCACACCAATTCTCCCATGGCATCCAGCTCACCTGTTATTCCGTTCTGTTCTTCACTGCTTCCCCTTATTTATGCTTTCATGCGATTCAGAGTGGTCTTTTACCTCATGCCTTATTTCATCTAGAAAGTGAGGTACCACCAATTGGTCCATTCCTAGCATCACTCTGTCTATACCAGGCAAAGCTGTAAGGACCTTGTTGCTTCCCTGGAATTTTGTGTATTTATTTGTTCATGCCCCCAAAAGTTGTGTCATGATATTGTTTATTCTTCTAGCTTCCTGGACAGTCAAAATGCAATCATTATAGCTTATTCTTACTCAATGTCTGTAACATGCAGATGCTCAATAAATATTCATTGAGAGTTTACCTGGCACCGAAGACTAGCAGCTGTTGTCTATAAACCACAAAATCTATTACTTATCTTCTTTGTAGGAAAACACTGGTTTGCTTACACAGTGACCTAATAATTGTTTCAGAAGACAGTGACTGAAAATGAAGAAAAATGGATCCTTTCTTAGAACTTAAATGAATGAATTAAGTTTAATTAACAACCAGTGTTGAATGTTTCCTGTAACTTTAGGTTTCAATGCCAAATTCCAGAAAATCAAATGTCACCCTTAGAACTGGTAAGGTTGAGGAGGATTTTAACACTAAGGAGCACTGCAGTCACTACAAACCACCATCCCAGTTACTTACCAAGAGCAATAATCATACAACCATAACTCTTTGCCGAGTGTTCATCTCCTGCACTAATTGTGGTTCCAGACTTGCATTTGAGTTCATCACTACCACAAGATTTTTTTTTTCTGTACTGCAAGGATGCACATACTGTGCTTCTGCTTAAGCAACTCCCAGTGAGCTTATATTTTCTCCAAAACAAGGCTTACTGTATAACACACTCTGGCCTGTTGGTACCTTCTCTCTGGGACAAGTTTGACCATTGCTACCCCCACACACTGTGGCTTCCTCATCCTCCACAAGCTGCTATTTCTTTTAGGTCTTTTGTGTTGATGTTCTTTGCCTACAGTGCCTCTTGTAGCTTCTTCCTCCCGTCACCACACACACCCTGAATTGTACCTTCACAGCCTCTTCCCTGGCACATTCTTTCTACTCTTTCCTCATGAGTTACTTGGTTCTTTTAATCAGGTGGACATATCTCTCTCCATGAACTTAAGTATAGTACAAAAATTTATATTTGTGAGTCTATAATTGCCCTATACACATAAGCTTCATGAGGACAAAATAATAGACAATCTATGCGAAACCTCATGATATATCATATTACTTTCTAGACATCTGATAAATGATTTAAGATTAAATACCATATTTTTTATAATCACATCAGCTAATTAGGTGAAATTATAGAGAAAGATCAAAACAAAATTCTTTCTGGAGATAATATTAGCATATTCTATGTGTAAATTGGTAGAAATGGAATTCTTATAAAGTTTAGAGGAACATTAATGACTGAAATATTCCATCAAAGCCTTGATGGATTTAATTCAGAAATGTAAGACATATGAAACTATTTAGACATCATTGTATTAAGAATTTACATTAAAATGTAGACTCAGATGTTCCATCACAAAAACAAATTTCTCAAATCAAAAAGAATGCTGCTACCCTGAAACCAAGTTCATAATGTAAAAGAAAATAAAAACTGTTTAAAAGAATCATTTTACAAGACATTTTCTTGACCATTATTAAAAAGAGAAATAAAAAAGAATGTTCTGAAACATCCCTAGCAAGAAAAATTAAAATGAACATCTTATGAAAAGCTTTGTGAATTTTCATTCTTGTCCATTTTAGGAGGAAATCAGATTTCCATACATACTAAAAATAGCTACTAACAGTTTACTGGCAAAGATTAATTTTAATCGTTAGTTATCACTGTTTCTAGTTCATGTTGAAGAAGGATTTAAAAGCATGTGAGATGCTGCATGAAGGCAAATATATGTTGGACATTCCCATATATGTGTCCTTCCAGTCACAACAAAAGCACTGGGCAAAACGCTGTTGTTACTCCAAGGCCCACAGATGAGGACTATGCCCTGAACTTGGCCTTCACACCATCTGTGATATGTCAGTCAGGGATTTTCCCAAGCCTCAACTGCTTTTATTTATCCTTTCAGATAAAATGTTAGGCACAGAAGGTGCCATTATATAAAAAATTGTATGCAAAATACTGCTCATTTTCTCTGACTTACAGATCCCCATTTCATACCATGTCACAATTCTTTTTTTTTCCATGTCACAATTCTGATGATGTAAATTGTTTAAAAAAAGAAAGAAAGAAAAAAGAGAAAAAAAAGCAATCATCTTTCCTAGAATCCATATAAATGTATCCAGTTTGTTTCTTTATATATAATAAAGACATTATTTTCCCAATTATGTATCTAAGTATAAATGTCTCCAATCCATTATTACTTTATTTCCTCTTTCCGGATACTTTATGGACTGTTTTCAAATTCTACCATTGTCCTTCTTAAACATTAGAGATGTTTGTGAATTATACTGTTATTTGGAGGAGTCTCCTTCATATTATGTTTTAATAAAGTGGAGAAATCTAAAACACTGCCTACATACTTTATAGAAATAAATGTTGACCCTGAATTGATAATGATCAAAACAATACTTCATAATTTTAAACAGCCAAGCAACTACTAGTGAGTAAAAAAGAATTTGCTTTATCATTTTTCTTTTTCACGCTAATTCCCCATCTCATTCAGTGTCTTTTCTTTTCCTTGCCAGGGTGTGAATCTATACAAAGTGATGGAAGCTGGTGACTTTATTTGCAAGGCAGTGAATAAAACCACAAACTCTAAAGTTGCACAAGCCACCTTCAAAGCTCGACTTGAATGAATTTATGATTCAAGAGTTAAAAGATCCATTTTGGTCCCAATTCATTGCAGAATCATTAATGCCAGCTCATTCTGAAGTGAAAGTTAATTTAAAAAAAAGGAACTGGGAAAGAAGAGATGCTATGAAAGATTATTGCTGGGTAAACCATGAAGTAGATGGAAGGCAATACCAGCCATCGGTTGAATTGCAACTGGGAATTAACACTGGCGGATGTCCTTCTGGATGTGGACAAAGCCTGTTCCTTTGCTCTTACAGAAAGCACTTAGTTTTTACCTTAGTAGATGTGAAAATTGACTTCAGATTTCTCTAAGTATCGAGTACTGTGTTAATACTTCATCAAGTCTCCTTACCACAGGGTACATATTGTTAGTAGTTTACGAGCTTTGACACAATGCAGAGTGTGTGGCCCTGATGTTGTGTTTTCTGCCTCTGGATCCCGACTTTCCATTTGCCAAGTTTGTTAAGTTATGGACCAAGAGCCAAATTTTCGTCTGACCCTACATAATTTTTAGCAATAGAACTTTTATATTTCAAGTACGGCTAACATCTGTTAACTATTTCAATGACTTTACTGTGCTCCAAGATGCTGTGGTCAATGGCAAGATGCCATATCCTGAAAACACATCATACCTCCCGTGTTTGTTCCATGCATCCAGTTTGCTGTGTTTTATAATTGCATCAACTGTAGAAAAAAAATCCACAGTAATATTTAAATATAGAGAAACTATAAGGTATAGTTTTTGTCCTGGTGTCTAAAGAACAGTAATGACAGTAGACTGATGTAGACACCACAATCTATTTCCACAATATCTAGTTTACTTCTGAATTGCACAAGGAAATGCTGTTTTGATTTAAAAAATGTGAATATAAGTTTTAACTGGTGAAAATTCTGTTTCCATTGACTTTCTGTACCCTAGATCTATTTTTTTTTGTTTGACTTTAGGATGTTTATTTTAAAGTTGAAGTGGTAGAAATACTATCTGTTGTGCCAAAAAATTTTGTCAGGGATAACAAAAACTAATACATCAAAGATCAAGGCCTGGAGATGGCCTAGTGGTTGAAAGCACTGGCTTTCCTTCCAGGGGACCTGTGTTCGATTCCCAGCACCCACATGGTGATTAAATACCATTTTAACCAGTTTCAGGGGATTTGGTGGCTTCTTCTTGCCTCTGCATGTACTAGTTAGGGAAGCTGTACATAGGCATATATGCAGGTAAAACATCTATTAACATAAAATATCATAGACATCCTAGAAAACAGTAAAGATGTTGAAATGAAAATATTCCAGGAAATAAGAGGGACATTGATTAGAACCAAAATATCATTAAAGGTACATAATAGGAAAAAGTTAGAGTGGAAACATATGGGTTTACAAAGAAGCCTAAATTTGCACAGATGACTCCAACTTGTCAGCTTGTAGCATGGTTCTTCAGTAGGTTCTGTGACAGCCTGCTTTTCTTCCAGAGGACTGAAAGCAATTCTGTGCTTGGGGGTTCAGGTTGGAATATGGATGGGGCAGAGGCAGCAAAGTTGCAGCCAGTTGTGGATTTACCTCAGTACCATCTTCCTGCAGGTCTCACTCAAACACTAGGTGTGGTAGTTTAACTGTAATTGCCCCCATAGGCTCCTTAGGACTGGTACTCTTAGGAGGTGTGGCTTTGTTGGAGTAGGTATGGCCTTGTTGGAGGAAGTGTGCCACTGTGGAGGCAGGCTTTGAGGTCTCATATATGCTCAAGCCATGCCCAGTGTCTCAGACCACTTCTTGTTGCCTGTGGGTCAAGATGTAGGACTCTCAGCTCCGTCTCCAGCACCATGTCTGCCTGCATGCCACCATTTCGCACCATGATGACAATGGACTAAACCTCTGAAACCGAAAGCCACCCAATGAAATGCTTTCCTTTATAAGAGTTGCCATAGTCATGGCATCTCTTCACAGCAACAGAAACCCTAAGACACCAGGGCACTGAAAAGCAGCTGTAACAAATGTGCTCATCCCTCCAATTTCTGGGGAAATTGATTTTTCTCTCTCAGAGTCATGGAGTGCTAGTTTTGAGAGATTTGGGGAAATATCTTCTTATGCAAACTACTTATAAAATCAGTGGCCAGCACTGTTGTTTTGAAGTGAAGCTCTAAGTTCTTTAAAGGACAGGGTGAACTTTAACCTTAGATACAGTGTTACAGTTACAAGGTGCCTACCTCAGTGTATCTGTTCGCTTCCCTAACTACCTTGATATTATCTAATTACACTTGACACAAACTAGTTGATGTTTTGTTGTCCCTTTCTCTCCCTATTCTGTCTGATGTTCTTAGAAAGAATTCTCCCAACGTAACTTTGCAATCATTGCAGGACCCATCGAAAAAACAAAAAGCTCACCCACATGTATTTTGAGACCTTTGCTTTGATTCTACCTAGAAAGGCTTAAGAATGACAAAGCAGACCTAAGTTTTATTGGAATGTGAATGAAAATAATCTTTCTTCACATCTATTCGCAAGTTAAGGAAAATATCTATTCTGTGTCCTGGAACTTGAAGTATGTTTTATCATGTACATATGTTGCTGTTCTGTGGTAGCCAAGTATTTTCCAAGGACTCTGTAGCTTCTGGGTGGGGACTATCACTAAGTAGTAGATCACTTTACCTAGGATGTGTAAGGATCTGAATTTGTTCTCCTTATTCAACATACCAGCAAGCAGAAAGAATTATGCATTCTGAAAATGAAAATTATGTAAATCCTACATTCATGAACTCAAAGCAAACAAATTTAATCTGGTGGTAATTTTCTAGCAAATTCAATGTTCTCTTTACATTTTTAGCATTCTATTTACTATAAAGTTTAATAAAGAATTTCTTAGTTGTATGTATATGGCTCTTAATTTCTACATGTATGCTCTTAATTTTGATAATTTTGCATACTCTCTCATCTAAATGAGTAATTCTCAATATGAGTCAAAGGATTCAGTATTGAGTAAATAATTCATAAATATTATCCCTTTCAAATTTGTCAATAAGGAAAACTAAAGACTCAGAACCAGAAACAAATATGCACTAAAATAATAGACAAGGAAGATTCCAGTGAATATCCATGTTCACTTTGCTCTCATGGACTGGAAGATACGGATTTTGTGCCTAAGTGATGTAGGCCCAAAAGTGAAGAGGGAGAGGGAGAGATGGGAAGAATGACATGTGAGGAGAGTCACAGGAAATAGTCAGTAGAGGGACAGAATAAGAAAAGAGAAAGAAGGAGGAGAGAAAGATAAGACAATCTAATTTTTGCCAATGAATACCTTATAGACAGAAATGTTATACTTTTATAGTTATAACAGTATTAAATATACATGGTATGAAATTATGAAAGATATAAATATCATAAACAGTATAAAAATATTATCGATGTTCCACATCAGTTAGGATATTTTAAACTGTAGACAAAGTCAGGATGTAATGTATGAGAGAGGAACAAAATAAAAAAAAAAAAAACTGTAGTTAAGCAGAAAAACCCGAAGCAATAAGTTTTAAAACCCATTTATCTGACAAATATTCAGAATTTGGTTCTCCACCATCAGCAGCTCATTCATGCTGCAAGTACCTTTTTCATCCTGCGGTGTAGTTCACCTTCAGATACTAGCTCCTGGGAGGGCAGGCTCATTGCCACGCCTCCAGCCTTGCATCCACACAGTTCTCAGTATGTGCACGGCCTTTTCCTTTTCCTGTGATTTTTTTTTTTTTATCTTCAAAGTATGGCATACACTTCCACCCTTCCAGACATCCTCTCATGTTTTATTGAGCAGAGGATCATGACAGGCGCTTCCTAATGGCATTTGTTCTCAGAGGACTAGACCAGGAAGACAGACTAAACACGCATCTGGGAGCAGGCAGAGAAGAGGTTCTGACGGAAATATACGCGATGGTGAGAAAGAGAGGTAAGTCTATATAAGTCCAAGGAAGAAGCCTGTATCCAATTACTCTGAGACAGAAGGAAAAGGGAATAACTTTTTATTTCAGTGATGAAGACTTCAATATGGTAGCATTATCATCTAGGAGGTCTTCATCAGGTTCATTTTATTTATTTATTTATTTTTTGCTGGTTACAAAATTAAAAGGTAGGGGGAATGTCACCAGGGAACAGTAGGGAAAATTCGTAAACACAGCAGACAGGATCAGCCACAGATAAAGGCTTTCCATAGGGGCGAGGAAACACACATACACCAACCGCACAGAAAAATTACTCTGCAAAGCACAGGGGGTGCTCAAGAAGCCAGAGGTAGGTCTTTCCTTGAGGGATGGGGGTTTTATGGGTCTTTGTGGTGGTCTTCTTGTCTTGATTTAGGGTTGGTCAGTTTGAACAAAGACAAGGAAGCTGGTATTATTGGTCCATGAGTTTGGCTTAAAAACATCCTGGTCTGGCCTTGAATTTGTTGGACCAGTCCATAGGCAGGGGGTCCTGCAGGCAGTAGCAAAAGCCCAGCAGACATTGGTGGTGGCTGTACAGTGAAGGATCGTGAAGAATGGTGACACTCTACAGTTGCTGTGTGGTGAATGTATGACATCGTCGGAGGGCATCAGCGCTTAACTTGTTCTACTGATGGTCTTCTGTAGTTATTTCGAGCTAAATCCAAGTTCACATATCTCACTCCGTTTTTGCCACACAGCCAGTGGCACACTCCCACTTGCTTTAAGTCCTTTTTTTCTCACATCGTTCTCCCTCTGTGTCCTCCATCCTCCTTGGCTCAGTCTTCCTTACTTCAACTGCTTTTGGCTTCCTCCTTTTGTCCCGTGTCTTTAACTTCAGACTCAAAACACACAATTACTTTCATCTGTAGTGCTTATCATGGGTGCAAGCACAGCAGGATGATGATCCCCAGGTTCTATTTTTTTTTTTTTTTTTTTAAGAAAGGCAGACCTACTGCACACCTAATGCAGCCAACTTGCATTTTAACAAGACCTGTGCAGTTAAGTTGGTAAGGACTTGGCTATTCTGTTTGTTTCAGGTCACTTTGGTGTCTGATAAACATCAGAAGTTCCGTGTTGAAATACTTTATAGCACTTTCCTCGTCAAGCATTGTACTCTAAACTATGTCCTCGGTCTGCTCCTCAAACAAGGTGGCCGAGTGCTATTCAATGTAAAAAACATAAGGAACAAAGTGGAGGAGGGGATAGGATTGGCAGCAGCACAGAAGGACCAGAAGCTCTTAGTCTGTGTGGGCTACATTCAATGAGGGAGCACGGTCAGGGGGAAAAAAAAAAGGCAGTGTTGTAAGAACTTGAACAGGCAGGTACTATGCAAGTTACCCATAAGAGGTTGTGTAGACTCACCACCCCATCTCTTCCTTCTGTTCTCTTGGAACTAAGATACAGCGAGGAGGTCTGGCATACTTCCAAGCTCCTCCATATTTCTCCCGTAATAAACTCTCTCCTTTCTTGTAACTATTCATGGGTCTCTGCACAGTTCATTGTAAAGAAACACAGAACCTGGAAATTGAAATGGCTGCCCTCCAGATGTGAACTTGCACCTGAAAGATCAAGTTTTTTTTTTGGGGGGGGGGTTCAAGACAGGGTTTCTCCGTATAGTTTTGGTGCCTGTCCTGGATCTCGCTCTGTAGACTAGGCTGGCCTTGAACTCACAGAGATCTGCCTGCCTCTGCCTCCTGAGTGCTGGGATTAGAGGCATGCGCCACCACCCAGCCTAGGATCAGGTTCTTTTAGGGTCCTCTCTGGTTATACTGCTCTTCCTAGAGATGACTGGCTCCTTGTAACTAAGAGTTCAGCATCAACTTCATAATGCAATCCAAAGTAAACCCTTAGACTCACTCACCTAAACTGGACTGGCAAGAGACGTCTTGGCATCTTTAGGCTTCTGTTCACCAACATGGTGGGCATGCCACATGCCAACCATCTATTCATCTAGTTACAAGTTACTGAGTCCTTGTTGAATGCCAAACTTGGTGTGTGCAGACAGAGCAAAAGCCCTAAACAGATCTGGGCAGAGGTACAGTGGGTGGCGGTAACACATGGTTTCATTTCTCACTTGCCTTGGTTCAAGTAGTAGGGCACTGATTGAGGAATGCCTGAATCTCATTCCTGAGCCTGGGATTAGGCACTTTGCAGCCCCTTACCTGAAGAAGACAGGCCCCACAGAAGGCCTGCCCACCCCAGAATATTTCAACAACTTACCAAACTTTTATTGTAAATTTTTAACTTATTTGTTTATTTGCCTAGTTGTCTTTCTTCCCAATCAGAATATATGTTCATAAGTAGAATCATAATATTAGATCCATGTCTATCACTTTGCAAAAAAAAAAAGTCTCCAAATGGATTAAAGACCCCAATGTAAAGCTTGAAAACGATGAAACAGAAGAAAACTCAGGAGGTATCCTACAAGATATAGGTGTAGGCAGAGCTTTCTGACTAGGACTCCATTGCTCAGGAATTTAGGTCAGACAAGTGGGACCTCATAAAGCTAAAAAGCTTTTATACCACTAAGGATAGAGTCAACTGAGTGAAGAGAAAACCCACAAAATGGGAGAGGAACTTTGCCAGCTGTTCATTTGACAGAGGATTGTTAAGATGCTGAATGCATGATGAACTCAAAAAATGTCAAGGAAACAAAAACAAAAACAAAAACAAAAACAAATTACTCATTTAAAAAACAGTCTGGTTCTGAAGAGAAGAAATAAAATATGGCTAAAGAAATACCTCAAAACATGGTTCATCATCCCTAACAATTAGGGAAATGCAAATCAAAACAATTTTGATATTTCCTCTTACCCCAGGTAGAATGGTTAAAATCAGCAAAACAAATGATAGGAAATGCTGGCAAGGATGTGGGGAAAGGGAAACCCTCATTCACTGTTAGTAGGATTCCAGCCACTCTGGTAATCAGTATGTAGAATTCTCAGAAAGCTAAAAATAAATCTACCATATGATCTGTATACCATTCCTTGACATAAGACCAAAGAATACAACATTTTACTCCACAGTACTCAGTCATGTTTCTTATTGCTCTAGAAAATGGAAAAAACCCAAATATCTTTCAAGTGATGAATGAAATATGATAATGTGGAACATACACACAATGGAACACAGTTCAGCTGTCTCTTGGTCAGAGAAGTCCAAGAGACTCCCAAAACAATACGGTCTATTTCTTGGTTGCCTTTCAGAATTTGAAAGTAATTCCCTATTGCTGAAGGCATCATGAGTTTCAGACACAGGGCATAGAAGAGTCAAGCTGGATCTGATCTAGAAGCCTCTTCCCTGAGAACTAGCTTTTACAGAACCAGAAGATGCTATGGAAGAGGCCAAGGGAAGGAAGCAACCAATATACCTACTGAACCGTGACACCTATGACTCACGACAAGAATGAGCATGGCAAGATAGCTCTAAAGGTGCAGCAGTGTGTCTCATTTATTTTTAGTTATCACGTCTGGTACAGGAAACCTAGCCAGCTACCCAGGGCTAGTATGGTCATCAACCTCAGAGAACTCTCTACTGCCACTTTACGAAATCAGCATAATTTCTAACTTTGCTTTAAATGTTTATCCTTATACCTACCTGTGAGCATAGCTGTCATCTCTCATCAAAGAAGCTTCTCTTTGCAGCAGACAGAGACCATTACAGAACGCCAAAATGCAAGAGAATGACTGATTATGGTTCCCAGTACCAGTGGATACATCTACAACACAGGGCTGCACCTAACACTCAGAGAACACCACAGAAGAGGGGCAGGATGATTGTAAGATCTAGAGGACCAGGAGGTCTGCTGTGTTAAAAAAAATAAATAAATAGAAAAGTAAAAAACATAAAGTCGTTGGGGGATAGCCACAAAGAAGATAAAAAACAAGGAGTCAGCTGAAAGAAGGGAAGAAGGTCAGCAAACAATCTCACTGCAGTTAGTGATGAGGCTTAACGGATCCGGTGCATGTCTGCTGTTCATGGGGTTTTGATTGAATCACATTTTAGTCTCTGGAGACCAGCAGCTTGTTCTTAGTTTTTACTCAGTGCTATGCAGCCTTGTTAAATGTATCTAGTGCCTTTAAATGTCACTACCTTCACCTGTATAACACACACAAACCCAAACACATGCACACACACACACACACACACACACACACACACACACACACACACACACACCAGTCTTTATATAGCTATTGGAGAGATTTCATAAAAAAAAAATATACTGTGTGTTTGGCAAAGTGCCTGGCACTTAGTAAGTGATAAATAAATGTTAAGTATCATCAATTTTATTATCCCTTCTCATGGCCCAGTCTTACTCTAGAGTTAGCCTCAAGAGAGGTGCTCATAAAAGATCCTTGTACATTCTGTTTTATGTGAAGGCTGTGCTGTTTTCAAAAGAACTGCCGTGTTATCCATAAGACAACTTATCACCAAACACCAAACTGTGTATCTTCCTATTGGTGTGCTTGTATGGTGCTGCATCCACTGAGCTCTGCATCCTGACACAGCCTTTCCTGAGTCTGCGTGTCACTTGCCTTAGGATTTTATAAGAATTTTATTGATTAAACGTATCAAGCACAAGGCTCAGTATTTGTCTTAGTCTGTTTGATATTGCTGTGATAAAGATGATGAGCAGGAGTAATGTGGACTTACTTGGCTTACAGGTTCCTGTCCATTATCAGGGGAAGCCAAGGCAGGAACTCAAGGCAGGAACCTGGAAGCAGGAACTGAAATCGTAGCGCTACACTGTGTGTTGACTTGCTCTTCCTGGCTTGCTCAGTTTTCCTTCTTGGAGACCCCAGTACCACCTGCCCAGGGATGGAACAGTGGGCTGGGCCCGTCCACATCAAACAACATTCAAGAAGATACCCCATAGGCTTGACGATAAGCTAACCCTATGGGGACATTTTCTCAACTGATATTCCCCCTTTTTCGATGACTCTAGCCTCTGCCACAGTGACAAAACAAACAACCAAAACCCCGTAACTACTCAGGGCAGTATTTATATTCCATATCCTCAGAGCCAGAACTGCCAAAATATCGGGAAATTGTCTCATACTTTTGGCAGACGAGCAACGGAGTAGGTGGGTGTTGATATCAATTGTCACATGAATTGCCAGGGATTATTTGATAGTCTCCTTAGTTATGTAGGCTTCTACTTTCTCCTTGCTCTACATGGCTCTGTTAGAAATTTGTGTGATATATTTCCTGGAGAGACACCACACACACACACACACACACACACACACACACACACACACACACACTAGATTGGGAAAGCTCAATAGGCTAACATAATGATTATACCAAAGTCCAATTTGGTGACCAAGAAGTATAGTGAGATCACTGCCAAGAACATGGGTGGAGTACTTTCGGGAACAGGATGACTCAGCTACAGCTGCATCACTCACTATAAAGCTCACCCCAACACGAGCAACAGCTTAGGAAAACTGAAACTTTGGGACTCTCTGCATGGCTTGTAGACAGTTCAACAAGTTCAAGAATCTCCTGCCTCATTACTTGCTTACTGTGACTATAACTTTGGGGAGGGTCCCCCATCAATCTTGAAGTGTTAGTTTTCTTATGCATATAAAGTTTGTTTACTTTCTGAGTCTCATGAGCATCCCTGCTCCTTCCTGGCGGGACTGTTTCAACCTAGAAAACACTGCTATATAACACATAGTTCACATAATGATGTCATCCTTTTTGCTCCACTGGTGGTGTGGTTTGAATATGAAATGGCCTCCCTAGGCACATGTGTTTAAACACTTGATTTCCAGCAGTTGGCGCTCTTTAAGAAGGCTGTGGAACCTATAGGAGGCGGGCTACTGCAGGAGGGAGTAGGTCAGCCACACTGTCTTCAATTCCTGCCTTTCCTTACTATGCTTATTTCTTGGTCTTACGGTCTTTCTCACTCAGGGAACTGAGTCTCATCTAACAACTTCTCATGGCAGTATTCATATTTTGTTCCTTTCCAATGTGATAATTTGCTGTGTCAACCTTTGAGACATTTTACTAAGGTTTTCAAATACATAGACTATGCCATATATATCTATGTATCTGTTGTACCTGTTTCATGAAACCCCCAGAGACCACCAAGGAGCCGGTTTCTGAAGCAAGCACATAAGAGTCCTTTTATTCAGGTTCAACCTGGGCCACCACAGAGCAGATGGAAGGAAATGTGGTGGCAGCCACGAGCCCAGGTGTATAGAGTTTTTATAGGGAAAAACCACAAGCCAGGAATTGGCAACTTGGGATTGGGTACAAGGGATATGGTGCAAGGTGATTTTTTTTTGAAACTATTGGTCTAGACTTTGGTCTCGAAACCACATTTGAAACCATTGGGTTAGACTTTTGGTGGGGAACCACAACCTGCTGAACAGGATTATCTGGATTGCTCAGCAGGATTATCTAGATGTCTTCAAGGGCCTAAACTGCAGACAGGATGTCTGCAGGAGGATACTGCTCTGTATCTGTTTCAGTTGTCATGGCACATTCCTGAGGTCCTTTCTGGAACTGAGTACATCAGGTGGTCTGAGATGGCGGTCCTTTCCCTAAGGTAGAGCCTGAAAGTCAAGTCTAGGCCTTCACATATCCACACTGATTCCTATGAAGATTTCTACATTGTAACACTTATACTACAGCATTTATTAATGAAGAAATAAATCAACATAATTTTCATCTTATTTATCTGGAAATGTTATGACAAGCTTCATTTAGTAAAATCCTCAATAAATATTGAGATGTATAGGGTGGAATAAGAGCCCTATCTTAATGGCCTAAGACCATATTACTTCTAAAAACCTGTTCTTATGGAAAATTTCAGTTCACTTGTTATGGAGTAACCAGGGTCCAGGGGCTCAGCTAAGTCCAGCGTGGGATCTGAGGGAAAAACAATCTACTTACACTATGTTCTTATGTCTGTTAACTTTATTCCTCTAAGACAAAATTACATCAGTTCAGCTATAGTTCCACCAGGCATTCAAGGCAGGAATAACTCTAGACATACCAAGCTCTATATCCGTCTACCTTATTTCTCTGGGATGAAATCCTGTCTTCACAACATCAGTTCCATCCAGCTCCCTGGCTCATAGTCCAACTAACGACTAACTCCTATACTTTCAGCCTCATCTTCGTCCTCTGTATCCTCTTTCTCCATCTCTGCTACTCTCTACTTTTGGCACTCAGAAAACTATTTGAGATCTGCTTACCCTCTATGGAACCTCTGTTGTCCTCTCTTCTCTCTCGCCAAGCTGTTCTGTTCTTGTCTATAGAAAATCCCTGCCTTTTCTTTCCCTGGGCATGAGGTTCTCTGCCTCCTCAGGAATGTTGTTTTACCTCTCATATTGATAAGTAAAAACCCCTTTTGTTCTCATTAAAAATGCTCTGGAGAACCACTAGGCCTTTTCAAGGTGAGGGGATGGTCTGAGCTTCATTAGCACAGGAAACAAAGCTAGGCATCTCCTGCCAGCTTGTCTCCTAAGATCAGCAGGGCAGTTAGTAATTTAGTAGGTACAGCAGGTCTGGGGAGCTGAATTGTTTACCAATTGGTCTGGGCACGCAAGGATTTCATAGCAGAAGACAGCTGGAATATTAAAGGCTGGGTAACACCAAATATTCATAATAAATGGCTTTGCCTTTTGACAGACCCTTGGCCAGTCAAAGTTCAGCTTTAATACACAGCTGAATCTCTATGATATATTCTTGCAGCCTGCAAGAACATATTATTGTAGCTCTCTGAAGATGTAAAGCCCAGCAGAAAATTAACTAATATCCTAGATATATCAGAATTTTGGACCCTGTTAGATGTGTTTTATACATGAGTCAGTAAGCTGCAGATGACTTGTTGATTCTCCCATAAACCAACTGAAAAGAATT
>CABHPQ010151580.1:0-14499 GCA_902168405.1 Peromyscus aztecus
AAGACAGAATTGCCAACAATCTCTGAAATGACCCTAAATGTAGTTTTGCCATTTCTCACTCTTCTGTCATTTTGCAAATTTTTATTCGAAGTAGTATTCTCAGCATTGATGGTTATAAAATCAAAATAATAATCAGCTCTGGAGAATGTTGAAGATGTTCTGTGTCCTGCCAATATCAAATAGTCTACCAAGAAGTAGTCTACCTTCTGTCACAATGAGCAAGCACCTGCATCTCTTTAGTACACAGGTTTTTTTCATCTTTAATATATAGTAAAATTGTCGAACGATGGTGGCACATGCCTTTAATCCCAGCACTCAGGAGGCAGAGGCCTGTGAGGTCGAGGCCAGCCTGGTCAACAGAGCAAGTTGCAGCACAGACTACAAACCTACTCTAAAGAAAACCCCTGTCTCGAAAAACATATATATATATATATAAATATATATGAATAATTTAAAACATATTTCTGAATGATTTATTAGGAGTAAATGTTTGATTTATAGAACTACCTTACATACCTGGAGTCATATAAAAATTTCTCAAGGGAAAGGGACCACGAATGAAAACAGTTTAAGAAACCCTGGTCTAGATGGTCCCTTTTGTTACCAAGCATGCATGGCTAAGAAGCAGCACGCCTCGGTGTGACAATGGCTATTGTGATGATATTTTTTAGAAGGGTATATTATACAGATTGCAATCAAATTAGAATTATTGAAATTTATTTGTCATAAAAATTAAAATATATAGTTCCTTTTAAAATGAATTATTAACTAAATTGACAAAACATGCTTTTTAGAGTCAGGAGGGTGTTGTTGTTGTTGTTGTTTTGTTTAAGATAGAGTCTCTCTATGTAGTCCAGTCAGGGCTCTAACATGAGATTCTCCTACTTAAGCCTCCTAAGAGCTAGAATTTCACCACACCCAACTGAGTGGAGGCTTGGGGTGTGGAGGGTGCCCGTTCTGTGACCACTGGGTAGATGAGTGAAGTTCAGGCATCTGCTTCTCTTTGCTGGATTAAGTGTCTCTCCTTCAACATGCTGGGAGAAACAGGCATGTGCAGGTACATGGCAGATGGGTTTCAAGCATGGTGCTTTTTCTCCTTCAACATGCTGGAAGAAACAGGTATGTGCAGGTGCATGGCAGATGGGTGTCAAGCATGGTGCTTTCTCTCCTTCAACATCCTGGGAGAAACAGGTATGTGTGGGTACATGGCAGATGGGTGTCAAGCATGGTGCTTTTTATGCAGTCATGTTACTATGACTGGTCTAGTGATAGGAAGCAGGGATACTGGAATCAAAGAGATGTTTATATGAGAAGCAGCAGCCTTTACTAACTCCATGCCTTGCGCCTACCTACCTCACTAACTAGTAGAGAACCTTTAAGAGAGCCAAAACTTTCAGTGGCTTGTTCCATAAGTTATAGGAAATAAGTACTGTGGTTTTTGTTTCACTTGTATTTTTGCTTTTCTTCCTTTTTTTTTTTTTTGTCTTTTTTTGGAAATCATTTTTTCCTCAGATAATATATCATGATTAGAGTTTCCCCTCCCTCTGCTCCTCCCATTTCCTCCCCACCTCTCTTCATATCTAGATCCACCCCCTTTCTGTCTTTCATCAGAAAACAGGCTTCTAAGAGATAATGATAAATTATAATGTAGTAAGATAAAACAAAAACTAGCAAATTGGAATTGGACAAAATAAACAAACAGAAGGAAAAGAGCCCCCAAAGCGTAAGAATCAGGGACCCACTCAGGAATCCCAAAAAACATAAAAACACTAAACTGGAAGTCATAATATATATGCAGAGGACCTAGTGCAGACCTGTGCAGGTCCTGGACATGCTACTGCAGCTTTTGTGAGTTCACATGAGCTTTGCTCATGTTGATTTAGAGGGCCTTGTTTTCTTGGTGTCCTCCATCCCTCTAGCTCTTATATTCTCTCTGCCTCCTCTTCTGTGGTGTTCCCTGAGCCCTGGGGGAAGGGATTTGATGGAGACATCCCATTTAAAGCTATTTCAATGTTTTTCACTCTCTACACAACATCTGGCTATGGGTCTTTATATTCCCATCTGCTGCAGGAAGAAGGTTCTCTGATGATGGCCGAACAAAAGACCAATCTATGAGTATAGCAGAATATCATTAGGAGTCATTTTATTGCTTTTTTTTTTCTTTTTTAGAACAGTAGTACTTGGTTTTATCCTAGGTCCCTGAGCTATTGAGTCTCAGGTTTTTGGTCACCCAAGAAGTGTTGGATCTGGACATTTCATGGAGTTGTCCTTAAATCAAATCAGGTATTGATTGGTTACTCCAACAGGCTTTGTACCGCCATTGCCCCAGCATATCTTGCAGACACAACAGCATCGTAGATCAAAGGGTTTGTGGCCAGGTTGGTGTTTACATTTCTCTTTGGTAGCATGTAGAGTACCTTCCTGTACCAAAGACAGAAGCACATAGGGATGAAGGCTTTATTTAGGCACCAGCTCAATTTCTCTGTGTTCAGTGATTGAAGCATGTGTTTTAAACTATGAGAGGTAAATATGGCTTTCATGTCAGGGAGACCTGGGGTTAAACGTTGGCTATATTTCTTATTGACTATATAATATCAAAGGACTTGTTTAATCTTTACATGGACTTCTTCACCTGAGAAGCACTTAAGCTAAGGTTGACATGGGGCTGCCACATAGCTGCTGCTTACTAAGAAGTTCTGCCTTTGATCAATTTGTGAGTGGAACTCAAGCTTCTACTCTGAACCACAAACTTAAGGCAATAGAGATGCTCAACTGCTTCTCTCATAAAGGGTCTCATGGGATAGCAAATATAAAGTATTTAAAAATAGAATTATAAAGCTGGATATAGCTTTATAACTATTAAGATCCTCCTCAATAGCCCTTCTTTTTATAAATGAGGAAAGCAAGGTTCAGAAGATCAAGGGACTTGCTCCAGGTCCCAGAACTGGTAGGAAGGTCAGAATTAGAGATGTTCCCTGTTTTCCAGCCCCACTGTTTTTCACCTCTTGCCACTTTCAAGCCACATGTTCAATAAAAAATGAAATTGATGTCCCTTAAGCTGGTGGTGAGAATACCATTCTCTACTATTACAATATATACTGTACTCAATGTGCATTATCACATAGCCTAAGTCAAATCCTGTGATATGGCCCTCATTTCACCAATGACAGCACCAGAAAACATGGAAAATCAACCTTGTTGCTGCAGAGGTGGATCAAAAGACCCAGCGAAAAGTAGGCAACAGCTGAGGCTTCAGGACCCATCCAGAGTTGTTGGGGGAGACTGGGGATAAGGAGATGAGTTCCATATACCCTACAAGGCCCCCCAATCAGCTTTCCCGAGCTGGACCTGTGTCTCCTGATCCTAGGCCTCCCTGGAGGAGTCCTAAGATTCCCAAAAGCCTGATGCATTTCCCCATAACAGCTTATCCTCCACTCCCACAATCTGCCTTCTCTACTCCTATCCTCTACAGATGAGTACGTCTCCACTGTGTTGATGCTACAGTTCCCCCTTCCTGGGCATACAGGAAACAGAGTTGGGTGAATTCCTAACACCCCAAACCTCTAAAGCCAAGTCAGCAGATAATGTACCTCAGGGATGCGGGGGAAGAAAAACATAAAGAAAGAAAGGAAAATCTTCTGGGCTCCTTCTCTAAAACAAGCTAAAAACAAACAAACAAACAAACAAGCAAGCAAACAAACAAAAAACCAGCCAGGTGGTGGTGGTCTATGCCTTTAATCCCAACACTCCAGAGGAAAGGGCAGGCAGATCTCTGTGAGGCCAACCTGATCTACAAAGGGAGTTCCAGGACAGCCAGGACTGTTACACAGAGAAACCCTTTCTCGAAAAAGAACAGAACAAGGACAACAACAGAAAAACCAATTGAATAGCTACACTCCATGTCTGACTCACCAGACTCATTGGTGAAGGGGAAGATCATCCACCTGGAAGCCTACCCAGTTCATTCTGGACACCTGCCTGTCTACCCAGGAGTGACTACTGTGGGAATTATCATCAAGAAGACTTCCCCAAACCTTGACCTGGAGTCTGCCTCTGCATATATCCTGGAAGTCACACAGGACTCTACTTCAGCTCTGCCCACCATTACTTTTTGCATGGCCTCTAGCTCTGTGGTGGCCATATAACCCAGCAGACACAAATTTTCAAACTCGGCTAAGTGTTGACCTCATTCTAAAGCCCTCTGATGGCAGCTTTGCCTCTGGGAGTCAGCCATACTCCTGAGTCCTCTCTGCTCAGCGAGTGCCACCTTGTCTCTCTCCTCCACATCATCATTATAATTAATAAGCAACAATATCATCCCTCGTGGTTAGATGCTTATTAGTTGTTAACTGGCCTTAGCATCATTATCTCATTAAGCCTTTCCAGCTAAATTACTTTATCAGCTTCCCTCCAAAGGGGGTCTGTGCTGTCTGCTTGCAAAGAATCCTAAGCACAAACAGGGGAAAGTAAAAGGGAAACCACAGGCACTTAGAGCAACTCCCAACATGAACTTTTTTTTTTCAATTAACATTGTGTCTACTACTTTACATTGCTATAAATCCTCTCATGTAAGTGTTTCAAATAACACCCAGAAGCTCTTTAACTTATGACAACCATTTTTATGGAGGGCGAAATGTTGCAGAAAACATATTATAAAATATTTACGACAACTTAAACTTCCTCCCTCCTCACTACCTATGCTTGTATTTGGATAATTGGTCTCTGGTTCTTCTATGGGATGTTAAATTTGGAAATCTTATATTAAGGGCCGTGAAGAGGCTTGCTCACATATTCCCCACTTTAGTTACTCTAGTCTCAATCTTTTCTTAACTTCCTGGATAATGCTTACCTTTTCTTTCCGTTAATAGCAATCATTTTATAAATCAACCTTTTACAAAGGGAGACGAAGACTATTCTCCTCACAAATGAATGGCGAACACAGACTAATGCACTCCTCTAGATGTGCTTTCATTCCGAAAGAAGAGTGACATTTACTGCTTCTTCTATTGTCCTGACTTTATGTGTTAACCATGAACGGTGTGGGTCTTTTCCACCTCTCTCTCCAGCTTGTGCGCCTTCCCTAGAGGTCGGTGAGTCGCCGTGCAGAATTGGAACTTGCCTTTTACAGCCTCTTGGTCACATTTTGTTTCCCGTTCCAATTATGGCCTCCCTCCTCTGCCTTCTTCAGTCCTTAATCATCTCCACATAATTTGTCATTCACCCTCGCTTTCCCAAGTAATCTCCCCTTTCTAAATATATCTTATTATTCCAGCCTCCTTATTACACACATCCTTCAAACCCAATTGTTCATTTGATTTTCCCACAAATTGGGCCATCGTACTGGGTGTGCAGCCTTTTCCCCTGTTCCATTGTCTTGTTCCTCTGCCTCCATCCCTACTCACTAAATTCTTTATTTCCATCAGAGCAGGCCAGGAGTTGACATGGTAGAGATACGTCTCTGTCTCTGTGTTTGTTTACTTACTTGTTGAAACCCAATTATCATTATAAGCGGTGAAATTGAGATTTGTAACTGGAAAGCGTCCCCCACCACAGAAGCAATCAAAGTCTAGTTTGTTGTTGTTGTTTTTTATTTTTTAAATCTCATCAGGGGCAATAAAGAAAATTCATCCTCAGATCAAATAGTATAAAATAGTATTACTCTGAGATAAATTAACCATTTTTTTTCTCCTTCAGAGATGAAGTCCAGCATGATGTCCAAAAGACACCTTCTGGGTTGAAAATCAACCCTAACTCTGAATCTCTCTTTACTCTGGGCTTCTTTTCTTGTCCATTGTTTTCTTGGAACAGCATTTACCTTTCCATTTTTTAAATGTTTTATTTTATTTTAAAAACTCCACAGGCTCCAAGGGCCTTGCCCTTCCTCTTTATTTACCTTTAATTTTTAAAAACCTCAGGAAGAATTCCTTTGAAAACTGGAGAATTCATTATTTTCATTTTGATTATTTTCTCAGCCTCAAGATCCTCATTTCCTCCTGCTTTTTCAGCGAATGTGTCCCTTTCTCGGATTTGTGTCAGGGACAAAAGGTCCATCTCCCGCCTTTGCTCCTTGTCACCTTCCCGTTCTCATCACTTCTCCTTAGCTGCTTGATTTTACTCCATATCAACCCTGTGTTTTATGCTGATCGTGCTTTGCAGTTGGTATGGTTGCCAAATTTCCCCCGCCCTGTCTCCTGGTCAGGAGGGCAACCATGTTGTTCCCACAATGCCCCTGAATGCTAGCAGAGGAAAGGCATCATGATCATGTACTTCATTAGCCATAACACCAAGATGGTGGAATTAAACACGTCAGTGTGAGGGCACACTCATTATCTTATGCTTGTAGGAAGAATTGCAGCAATTCCCCAAATTCTATCTTTTTATTGAACTTCTCTGAAGAATAGTGCTCATTTTTCAAGGTTATTGATTTTCCCTTTCCATCACAGGTATATAAGATCCTCACATGAGAAGAAGTTTAGTGAATTGTAAGCACAGAAACCTGGCGTGCATGTCCCACCTAATCTGCCCTTCTTTTACTGTAGACTGCTTGGGTAAAGGGAAAACCAGCATTTTGAATTAATTGACTGAATGTGTGTTTCTTTGAAAAGACCTGAGCTTCCCTAAGTTCATCCTTTTTTAAAATAATCTAAATTATCTGGTAGTTTTTCTAAAATATGACCCTTTTCTCCCTCAGTTTTCTATTGCAATTCACACACGATTTCTCTTGAGGTTCACTAGAGTCTAATTTTCTTCATTATTCAATTTGGTTCCTGTTAAGTGAGACAGACATTCACTAGCAAGATGAACATTTAAATTTTGGCAAATAAGTTCATTAGTATTCAGAAAGCTTTGCCACCCTCGTATTTAATAAACCTTTCCATTACAGAGTAAGAAATCGTACAAAATAGTGAAACAAATTAGCAATGGGACCACCAAGAGAGTACATTTACCCTTAACAAGGAAATGTCTCAGTTTATCAGTTTTCTGTCAATCATTAAAACAAGAAAGATGAACCTTGCAATTATATACAGGGAAACATAGCTCCTCATTCTTTCCACCCTACCTGAAGCAGAAGAGTTTTAATTGCTTGGAAAAAATAAGATTTTTCCTTTCTCTTTAGGGATAAAGAAAACATATATAAGTTGCTTTAAGGTCAATGGCTGGAACTACAACACACCAGACCATTCAAATGAGAAGCAGGAAGAGCAGTCTATCATCTCTATATTTTGTCTTCACAGAGCTAATATTCAGATACTTGGGAGTGTGAAAATGCTCAACAGACTGTTCTCCTCATTAGAATGTTTAGAACTATATGGATTTACTGATTCCACTTCTGCAGAAAGGGAGCAATGCTGCACTAAATATTTGAAAACGAACTGGGCATGGTTACATGACTGTAATCCCAACGGTCTACCCATATGGAGGCAGAAGACTCAGAAGTTCGAAGCCAGTCTCAGCCACAAGGTCCATTTAGGCTACCTGTGACTCTGTCTCAAAGCACAAAACTTAAAGTTCTTTTTTTTTTCAGACAATATATTTTTATCATGTACTTTCCAACTCCACACAGATCCTCCCTACCTCCCTACCCAACCAACTTCCTGCTATCTCTCTTTCAAAAGAAGTGAAAAGCGACAACAAAAATAACAAAAATCAAAACATACAAACAAACTAAAAAAGAAAGAAAATCAATAAGACAGAAAAAATACCAAAACAAAACAGAAAGGATACACTAGACATGGATTCCAAAAAATTATAGTTGAATGTTTGCTAATCATTTAAGTTGGTTTTTTTTTTTCATTTATTTTGTTTATCTTTGTTAGCATTCAGGCATCTATACTGGCCTGCCTTTAGGGTCCTGACAGGGTTTACCTCAGCTGCAGCCACTAAGAGCACCCCTGTGCACATCTGCTATGCTTCCTTATAAAAGGCAGGCCTTGTACACCTCCCATCTCTCTCTCTTTCTCTTCCTTCGCTCTCAGCCCCAGGGACCAGTCTCTGCCCCTTTTTCTGCCCCTTCTCTCCCCTCCCTTCAATAAACTCCCTACATGGGCCCTGTTGTGTGGAGTAACTCCTTTCCACTGTTTTTAAAACACAACAATCTTGGCACTTTGTTTCTCTAACCTCTTATCAGAAAAGTTTATCTCATGAACTTTATACTGTCTTTAATATATTTGCCAGGTAGGAAATAAAGACAAGAAGAGGAGATGAATATTATCCTTGGTAGTGATATTTATCTACATAAAGAAAGGCAATAGAGACAGTAAGAGCTCTTGGTCATAGAGAAGTGTAGACATTACCTGGAGGTACCTATTCCTTGACCTGAACTGAAAAAGAAAGTGAAAGTCAAGAGTCATTCATTTCCCCACTTAATGATATTAAACTGAAATGTCTGAAGTCATTCCCTATGACAAAAAGACTCAAAACAAATAGTATATGTCAACAGCTCTGAACCTGAAATTCCATTGTTTTGTGTATCTTGGACTTAAAGATAAGTATTCAGTGGATTTGTTGACAATGAAATAGAAATGAGAAATTGCTAAAAAGATTCCCAATGAGGTCAGAGCTCACAGCAACATTTTTGTCTGATTAGTGTTTTTCCATTCCTCTCTTAAGAAGTGGCAAGTCATGAGGGTGGTACAGAGAAAAACTGCATAGAAAGTATGTCTATTTATTGAGAAGTATTTTGGGGTTTAGATTCTTTCTACTTGGGCAAGGACAGGTTGCAGGGAGTAGAGTATTTGGTGTTCTCCACAGGCTAGAGGGTGGTCCTTCTGCACACATCCTGGAAGGAAAATGTCCCTCTTCCTTATACCCGGAGAAGGTTCTTTTTGTGGTAACCCTGGGTCTGAATGGTAACTTAAATGTCTATCTTAGTGTTTGATAAAATTGCTTAGGGACTATATGGTCCCTGTTTGCATGTGGTTACCTCAAGGGTGCTACAGCACACTGCCTAGATACAATTGGTTCCTGCCAAAGAAAATGCCAGAAGGTAGAAGGAAAGGGAAGGCTCTCTGGAAAAGTGAAGGGAGTCTGGGAAGTGTTAAGTTTAGCATGTATCTCCAAACCCAACACGTATCTGATGCACAGCATGTAGCATAAGCTCAGTAGAGATGTGAACAAGCAAAGGACATGAGGAAAGGCAGCAAGCTGCAATGAAGGAGGACTTAGAGTTAGCTTCTTCTTAACTCCACAGAAGAACTCAATGTGTACTTAAAAAGTTGATAAAACAGACATCCTCTCAAAAATTAAAAAAAAAGTTTATGTAGGCGCTGAATATATATGATCTAGCAACTGAAGGCAGGGTATTTTGAAACTGACCCCTGTAGCCTGGGGCCTGATATTAAGACTTTCAGAGTGCCAGGTGGTGATGGCACACACCTTTAATCCCAGCACTCACTCAGGGGGCAAAGGAAGATAGAGCTCTGTGAGTTCAAGGCTAGCCTGATCTACAAAGCAAGTTCCAGGACACAGAGAAACCCTGTCTTGAAAAAACAAACAAATGAACAACAACAACAACAAAACCAACAAAAAAAGACTTTCAGAACTAGAAGGGGTTTTAAAGTCACTCAAGAGACATCCACAGGGAATGGGAAATGGCTTGCCTATAATCACATAGCATTTTAGTATTATAAAAAAAAAAGGAGGAGGAGAAGGAGAGGAAGGAGAGGAAGGAAGGAAGGAAGGAAGGAAGGAAGGAAGGAAGGAAGGAAGGAAGGAACTAAGGGGAGGGGAAGAGGGGGGAGGGAGAGAGGGAGGGATGGAAGGAAGGAAGGAAGGAAGGAAGGAAGGAAGGAAGGAAGGAAGGAAGGAAGGAAGGAAGGAAGGAAGGAAGGAAGGAAGGAAGGAAGGAAGGAAGGAAAGAAGGAAGGAAGGACTAATACCAAGGTGTCAAAGTTTCCCAGTCCAGCATATTTCATACTGTAATTTCTACACAGAATAGAAGCAATAGTTGGTTCTGAATCCCACCCCTTTTTGTTCCCTGGTCTAAATCATTTCATATTTCCCTCCCTAGAAGCTGCAAACCTCAAGCACTTCCCCTGACATCCCAGGACTTTGGCTAGGGAAAAGCAGTCCATGTTCACAGATGCTTATAAAATGTAGGCTTAGAGATACTTGGCCACTGGCCATGACTACAACATTAGGAACTCCTCCCCAACTAGTGGCCACACATATGCTATAGCCACTGCTTTTCACACCTACAGGGACACTGGAGTGTAAGCTTCATGGGAAAAGAACCATGTCTACCTGCTCCCAGTTTCCCAGAGTCTACACTGTCCTTAGCGGGTTGCTGGATTGCAAAATATGACCAGTAGTACCTTGTTTCATGATCCTGATCATGTTCCATAATGCTCTCTTCTACATAACTAGCAATGTCATGTTTCAGCCAAATATTTTAAAAGAGTTCAGTTCCACCCTGTGACTCCATTGCTCTAACAAACTCAGTACAGGATGTCACCATCTGATCTATAAACAGAAAGTTGGAGGAGGTTTGAACTACTGTTGTCATTGACCTTTATCCTACAAGAGTCAATGCCAACATCTTCCAGGTCAAAAGTGCAGATCTACAGTGCAGAGAAGCAATGCAGAGACTAATGGGTTGGTGTCTCTTACTAGCAGGAGGACCACTAGAAGACTTAGTCTCCTCTGAATCCCAGTCCAGCAGGAACATCCAGATTATATATCTCAGTAGGGACAAAAGAGAAGCCCTGCAGGAAAAATATCACATTCCTCTAAATTTGGTTGTCCCTCACTTTCAGCCTCTAAGGAATTATCAGACCATTCCTCTCCCTTCCACATAGCATATTTTCTTCTTCTTATCTTTCTATGGGTTGGACAGCACACTGTTGACTGTTAGCACTCTAAGAGGTCAGTCCTCCAATCTGTGGTCCAGCTGGTCCGTCTCTGATCTGACCCTGATGAGAGTCTCACTGGAGCGAAGGAATTGAAGAAGGAATGCAGAGGGAAAACTGCAGTGGATAAGACTGGATGGCCATCCATGGAGTCTTCTGGAAGCTCGTGTTCAGGGACCAGTGTTCAAGGGGATCCCCAGCAGTGGCGAAGTAATCTAGGGAAATGCTCTTCCAAAGGAGTAGGCTTCCCTCTGGTTCTCAGCAGCTGTAAATTATAAATGAAAGATTATAAAGTTAAACCACAGCACAAGTGGGGATCTTGATAAATACATGGCTTAAAGAAAACCCGATGAAGGATTCATTGTTTTTTAAGTGAAGTCTGTGGTTTTTCAGACAATGAGGGAGACTATAGGAATACAGAAAATATGCCTAAATATCCTTGGTTCCTTCATCAATTTTTCAGTACCAAGAAAAAATAAAAAATAATAATTGCAATTAACTCCAAGTGAATCTGTATGCATAATGTTTGTAATGTAAGTGAGCTATGGTGGGAGGTATGAGAATGAGGAAAGAGTCCAGGAATGCTAAACAGTTGTTCAGTGGTACATGGAGTTGACCCAAACAGAGTGCTGATTGGACAAGCTAAGAACCAAGTACATGACAATATTTAGGGACAAACTTGGACCCATGTTTGGTCCCATGAAAGTCAGAAGCACAGCAACCCAAGCCATGTTCAGTTCCTGGACAATTGGTGATTGGTTCCCAGAGTCATTAACAAAATAGAACAGAATGACCCTCTCTGAACGGTAGTCTAGATGAAGGATTTCTAGTTTAGAGCCTATCTAACAAAATCATCAAAGGCATTATATTATAGTGCCACCACTTTCATAATGAGGAAAATGACCAAACACTTGCTAAGCCTACCTGTCCCTGTTCTCAAGTCGAGGAACCCAGAACCTATATAACATTTAATCATTCACATTCACTCTAGTTTCTCTAACATGACAGATAGCAGTTAAATGGAAAGTCTTCCAATCATGAGATCTGTACTTTTCGTATTGGAGTATTATTAACAATTGGTTACAGGGCATGGCAGCACATACCTTTAATCTCAGCAATTGGGAGACAGAGACCGGTAGATCTCTGTGAGTTCAAGGCCAGCCTGGTCTACTCAGCAAGTTCAGGACAGCCAAGGCCACATAGAGAGATTCTGTCTCAAAAAAACAAAAAAACAAAATAAAGCCAGGAGGTGGTGGCACACGTCTTTGATTCCAGGACTCAGTAGGCAGAAGTAGGAAGATCTCTGTGAGTTCAAGGCCAGCCTGGTCTATAGAGAGAGTTCCAGGATAGCCAGGGCTACATAGAGAAACTCTGTATCGAAACCTGTTATGGAATATTGTTTTAAGGTGTGTTGCATTTTTTTCCTTCTGCTTTTGTTAACAATGCAAGGATGCGTTACATTTGTTTGATTAAATAAATTTAACCTGTGAGCAGGAGACTGCGTCAGCAGGTAGCTGACAGGAAGTGGTAGGGAGGAACCACGTATAGTAGGGGTTGAGCAGAAGGACGGTTGGGTTTTTTGGAAGACGCCAGCAAAGGGAGAAGGTGAGCTGCTTGCTTTTCAGCCTCTCCGAGCGAGCAGAATTCCACCTCAGCCTTTGAATTATGAGTTCTTTAGAGAGATAGAGATCTAGATAAAGTTTCCCTTAGTGGCTTTGAAGGAGTCGGTGCCTGAGGGAACAGAACCCCCTCAGGCTGTGGCCCCTTCAATGGGACCACTGCTGGTAGCAGTGGAGTTGCAATCTCTGATTAGGACAGTGGTTTCTTAAGGGGCAGCCACTATAAAACAAAAAAGTAACTAATATACTTAGCAATTTGTAGTATGCATTTATTATGTCATAGATGAAAAAGGAAAATGCTACTCATCTCTTGGTTCCAGGTGAAATAAGGGAAAAAAAGGCAATCAGTTTTTCCTCTCTAGAAGTTTATGGGAAAGCCTCACCCAAGGGACTGACTTTGATCTCATTTACCCAGAGACACCAGAGGTTCAGTTCTCTCTCTCTCTCTCTCTCTCTCTCTCTCTCTCTCTCTCTCTCTCTCTCTCTCTCTCTCACACACACACACACACACACACACACACACACACACACAATTGGTGAATGTAGTGGTTTGAATGAGAATGGCTCCTCTATGTTCAAATGTGAATGCTTGGTCCCTAATTAGTGGAACTGTTTTGGGAAGAATTAGGGGGTGTGGCCTTGTTGAAGCTGTGTCACTGAGGATGTTCTTTGAAATTTCAAAAGCTCAAGCTATTCCCAGTTAGTGCTCGCTCTCTCGCTCTCTCTCTCTCTCTCTCTCTCCCTCCCTTTCTCTCTCTCTCTGCCTCCAACTTGTGGATAAGGTATAAGCTCTCAGCTACTGCTCCAGTACCATGCCTTCCTGCCTGCTGCCATCCTCCTCACTATGATGATCCCGTCACAGAGGATTCACCCTCCAAAACTGTAAGCAAGTCCACAATTAAATGTTTTCTTTCGTAAGTTGCCTTGGACATGGTGTCTCTTCACGGCGATAGAATAGTAACCAAGACAGTGACACTAGCATTCCCATAAGATATTGACAGTGTGTTATGGAGCTTTCACACATGAAAGTCTCAATTACCAGTATCTGAGAAGAAACGAGAGGGAAGACACAAAGGAGCAAGGCAAAGAGGGCGTCTTTACACGCTTGTTTCATCTTACCAGGAGTACACATATTCACTTCAGACACTTTGCTTCCAATAAAACAGAACAGCTGCCAAGCCTAGCCCGAGAAAAAGTCATTCTTTCAGAGCACACAGAAGAGGTAACACCTTCAGAATTGATGTCTATAGAGAAGCCTACACTCCAGTGCCTCCCCTAGGGAGATGTCTCAATTTAAAAGCAAGTGAGCTGGAGGGTAATGGCTTAAACAGCTAAGCCCAGATCTTCCAGATCCCAGCTCACAGCAAGGCCCAAGAAAACTCTCATGAGCACAGCACACAGCTTTCATTGCAGACACACAGAGAGAGGGCATCTTTTTCAAAGTCCAGAGCAGCAGCAATTAATTTTCCTTTCCTGGACAACAGTCTGGCTTAGTATATCTGTGGCCTGGCGTGAGAATCTGTATGCTAATAAGTTCCTGGGAGACTCTGGCATTCTGTGTGAAGGGACCACCCCATAGTGAGGGCCAGAAGGTCTGTGGAAGAGGATGTTTTAGGGGCATCATCTGAGACCAAATATCCCAAGACTGTATAAACTAGTCTTCCATCATGTGGTAAGTCCCTACATGTATGATCACGTGCAGGGGTGGACACCAAGATGGACAAAGAAAATGCCCTCTGTTGTAAAATCTATTAAGACTGTGGCTATGTAGCTCAGTGGCCCCTAGTCCAAGGCCCTGGGCTCTATCCCCTACAATGCAAAGAGGAGGAAGAGAAGGATGAAGAAGAGAATGTCAGAGTCCAGCCTGGTCTACAGAGCTAGTTCTAGCACAGCCAGGGCTACATGGAGACACCCTGTCTCAAAAAACCAAATTAAAAAAAGAAGAAGAGGAGGAGCAGGAGAAGGAAGAGGAGGACAAAGAAGCGAAGAGGAGAGAAAGAAGACCATACTTAGACACTTGAAAAGGGATATTC